>JAUCNO010000152.1:17432222-17466531 GCA_032353835.1 Enteromius viviparus
TGTTCAGTGCTTTGCTACAATCTGTATTGTTAAAAGCGCTATATAAATAAAAGTGACTTGACTTGACTTGACTTGACGTTTATTACATATTCACCAACGGTTGTTTTCTTAACCCTAAAATATTTTCACTTTGTGTCATTTTGTATGTTTTGGTGGCTCAAACCAGCTTAATTATATTAACAAAAGCTAGTTTGGGACTATTATTTAATAGCCTTATTAAATAGACATTTTAATAGTCTTACCTGTTTATGTAGTTCTAGTCACGTTCTTAACAGTCTTAACTTATGTTTTGCGAAATAAATTTAATTCAAATGTTGTTGTTTTTTTACAAATTATATGTATACACACAGACACATTATATATATATAAAGAGAGGGAATTGCAGCTTGATGAAAACGTTGGTCTCGAGGCCAAACCAGCTGAGAGCTCTGCTTTAGAATACTGTTCCCTACTTAATGAATAACTACAGGAACAAACGACTAATGCGCTACTGACATTCTAGTGTATACTGTTAACTAATGACAAACTCTGATAAACAGTTTAGTCAGTAACAACACTTAGCTAATAAATAAGTACTATTTTTAATACATCCTGGAAAACAAAAAACTTTTGTGAATTATACACAGTGTGTAAATAAGTGATGTAACTCACTGGTGTTTCAAGCATTACCAAATTCCTCTACATGAGTTACTAATTTTGGATCAATATTCTATCTAGAGTAAAAAGCATCATAACTCCCTGATGACTCACGTGACTCATAAGAAATTACTCATTGTTTGAATCAGTAATCTAAAGTGAAGAAAGCTAACCCACTAATAATAATTTAAGTGTTTCCAAAAAACAAAAATGAATTACTAACCAGAACCTTACAAAAAAAACTCAAATGTTTACAATGACTCCAGTAATTACCAGGCAGCTATTATGAAAGAATATTCTGATCCAAAAAAACCTGGATACTTTACAAAACCCTTAAAGGAATAAGTGGATTATTAGTAATTCCAATAAGAAACTGCTAATACTTGAGCCTTTACTAATGGGCTACCTTGACCTTCACTTTAGAATGAATTATACATTATGCATTATTCATATTATCATGAACTTGTACACAGTAGTTCTGGGAGGTAGAAAAAAATAGTAGTTAACTATTACTTACTGAATCATTAATCAATAGGTTTCAATAATAAGTGTTGATATTGTGTTACTTGTTTGTTCTTGCATTAATGACGGAACAGTATTCTAAAGTGTTAACAGCTAACTATTAAATGTACTATTTTTGAATAGCAATTCATTTTTTGTTAAACTGTTTTATTACCGTGTTGGGTCATCATCACTCAATGTCCAATGTAAAACCGGGGTCCTGAAGCAAAACCAGTTAAGAACCGCCGCCTCAGGCTGAAGTGTGTCAGATTTGAAGACAATCACACAGAGAGAGGAACATCCTCCCATCCAACTCTTTGTGGATCACAGCTCTCCCCCCATGGCTATTACTGTCTGAGAATGTTATATCGCCGTCCCTACGACTCTCCATCACAGGATGTAGAACAACCCAGTTATGGTCCTCTGATGCCAATGGTGTGGACATTGTTTGGCTGAACGAGAGCTTGCACTTCAGTGACTTTGATCTCTGGCTGGAAGTGGAGTTTTTTTCCCTCCATGTGCAAGGTTGAGAGGTCTTAGCTTAGAGGTTGGGCCCATTATAAATATTTCACTGGCAATGCAAAAGTGCTAAAAGACAGCGGACTAAAAATACAGCAGCTTTAAATAACTTCAACCGCGACTGGTGAATTTAGTTTAGTGTACACCTCAGCACTGCGAGAACAAGTCATCTGTACAAATGACACAGATTGTTGCCGTGCTTCAACAAAACACTATTTTTAGGGTGAGATTCAATGTATACAAACTATGTTCCCAAAGGCTGTGAGTGGGGCATGTTTTAAGGTCAGAATAACAAGAACGAGTCTGACCTCTCTGTGAGGGAATGTTTGTACAGCACCATGAATGTGATGACGGTGGGAATGCTGGAGGAGATTTTATACGCCACAGCATCTGCTTCAGTGTGTGTATTAGGATTGGAGAAGTGACAGTCAATGAATACTGATTAACTTTGACTGATGAGATAAACTGGATTTATCAAACCAATGAATATTGAGAGGACGGCGTGGTCTCATCAAAATGCATTTAAATAGCAGGCCAAATACAGTACTTGCGGTATTGATATGCAAAAATGTACTTTGGCGTGTATATAATACGCAGTTTTTGCGTGCATATGATACGGAATTAATTGGATACATAGTTTTCGCGTAGTACATATGACGCTATTGCTACCCATCACGTAGCATATACAACTCAAAGTTCAAAGATCAAGTCAATTTTAGCATTTATTATTTTTTCACAAAGTTTTGTTTTTATTGGATCGTGTTGGACTGCTTCTGCTTCTGCAATGCATCTCTCGAACATTTATATAACGTAAGAACAAATCGCATATACGTGTGCTTTGTTCTTGCCCGAACTGAAGGAGGTTCGTGCAGCTGTTTTCGGTTTTTTATATTTATTTTTTTTCTCCTCTGGAAGCTGCTGCTCTTGTTTTAAGTGAGTCATCAATTTCTAAACCTGACCGTAGGGCGCATGTGACATGTGAAGACGTCTTATTTTCTTGCTTTTATCAAAAAGAACATGCTTCTAAAAACTAAATCGTTGAGGATGAAAGCTAGACCTTTAAAGCTTATCACTTAATCTGTGTCACAAGTTCAGAGACCCGATGGCTTTCAACACAAGGTTACATAATAGCAGAAAACAGCACACTATATGATTTAGCTGATTTTGTAAAGGAGTTGCTTCAAGATTTTTTGTAGAAAAAAAATAAATTAGCATTTTGTCAGAATTTCACAGAGATGAAATGATTCCTGTTTTTACGATAAACCACAATAAAAGTCCTGCTTACATGCTTACAGTAGGCAATACCCTTTCAATATTTTTATTATTATGTTTCATTTCTAATATTCGATACATCAACCCACATTTTCCAGTGCATTAATCTAAATAAATATAATAAAACTATTGACATTTCGGTTAACTGGAAGAAAGCTAATATATATATATATATATATATATATAATTCTTAGATGAAAAGCTCAATCAAAATGAGAACTGTTGCCATGTTACGATATATATACATATATATATATATATATATATATATATAATAAATGTAAGTGACTTACGTACTTTGTCATTTTTCTAGTCTTTTAAAACTACAACAAAAAAAAATTTCAAAATTAATGAAAATATCAAAGTGAAGATTAATCAAATATGAATAAAAATGTGCAATTCAAATAATACTAAAATAACTGGTGCTAATAAAAGACCATTAAAGGTGATCATTCATGTTTACAGTGATCTTGTTACATGTACTTACCACACTGATAACTGTAAATTATTCACAAATAAGTGAATAACTTTAAACCTAAAATAAGCACACGCTGTTAATTAATATTACTCGGTAATTAACTGCATAATTACACCGTATCAAGGACACACTAAAATAAAGTGCAACCTTTAGATTTTTAGACTTGCTTAAAATAACCATGAAAAAAGGGAAAACTGAAGCAGACTAAAAGCCCTTGTTGTTCATGAAGTCATTTTCTGGATTACACTGTATATGAAATATTCAGGATTTAAAAACCCTACACAGCTGCAGCTGAGTTTATTTGACTCTTCCTTTACAGAGGGGGTCGGCCGGCTCCCAGGAACCTATTTGACACAAGCATTTTTCCAACAGCGCCATATTTAGCCTGCTATTTGCCGTTTCCTTTGTGAATCTTGTATTTCTACTTCAACGTGGGCACCAGTGCCATATTATTTAAAGCTGTTTTGTTGAAAGCTGGTGCTTCTTTGACGAGGCCAGACTCAAATCTCAGCTTTAGTCTTCTGGATGGAAATGGAAAGACTCCGTGTACTCATAGTATAAGCAGGGGGGATTGTTTAACTCTGTAAGCATGTGATATCTTTTTTTGATATGCTATATTTTTCAGCTCTGTTGTGTTGCTTTGTCACTTGCATCAGCGTTTTGTTGTGCATGACTCATGCAGCTGTGGATTTCAGGTGAGCCGGACGTGCCACAGCATCATTTGGGAGCTGGATGCCCTTGTTGGAGGTTTGTTGGCAGCGAGTGGAAATTTCAGTCATGCTTAATTGTGCGCTGTGCTTTTGAACTGCATCCAAACCGCTCCAGAGGTAACTTCGTCTTTCACGATCTGGAAATTAGCCCCATTCACTTCTGCACTTGAGTTGCGCCTGTATGTTGCCAGTTTGTGTTTTTCTGAGACGAATGCAAAGAAACAAGATTTTCACTTTTATTTACCTAAGTCCTTCAGTCTCTCATCCACTCAGCACGAGGCGGGAGTCTTGTTCTGTTGATAGAGGGCATCTGTCCGCGAATGGCAGTGATGTGATGAGATTAGTCAGATTGGACAGGCCGCACTTCAAAAACAGGCCTAAAGGGCAGTGCATTAGCATTGCATCCATTCAAACATGACACAGCTTCCCCTGACTCCGTCCTTCAATGGGCAATCCTATTTTGGAAAGGCCAAACCATCAACCTCTAATCCACATTACGTTCATTATGCCTGGCTTCATTCTGCGTTTCTCACACTTAACATGTTACTGGGCACAAACTGCATCAAGTAGGTCACAGTTCAACAAGGGATAGTAAAATACAGCTTTTTGGTTTTAACGCAATCACAAAATCACAGTAGACAACGAGGTAAAATGAAAGGTTCGCCCAAAAATATATGCACTCAACCTCACGCCATCCAAGATGTAGATGAGTTTGTTGTGCCGTCAGAATGAGAGTCCAATAATCCACACCACTCCAGTCCATCCGTTAGCATCTTGGGATGTGAAAAGCACATTTTTAGCAATTTACAAGCACACAGCTTTTCACTGTGCCTTTCACCTTTCACAAAAATGGTTAATTAATCATTTGGGTGGTTACTTGTGGATTATTGTGATGTTTTTATCTGCTGTTCAAACTCTCACAGCACCCATTCACTGCAGAGGATCCATGATGCACTGCTAACTTTCTCCAAATCTCTTCACATGAAAAAAACCTCATCGACATCTTGGATGGCTTGAGGGTGAGTACATTTCCAGCAAAAGTGCATTTGTGTATGTAATATTCCTTTAAACACAAATTAGCCTATATGCAGTAAGTGCAACCAGTTTATGGGAAGTATACTCTGCTTTAGGTGTGGAGTGAGGGAGATGCGGGAAATGAGATTGGGGAGGGGTGCAGAAGTACATTTACTGCGTTGTTTATTCAGGCCTAAGGTCTCATCTAGAACCGCTAACTGCTTTGAGTAAAAATTATTGCTTCAAAGGAAAGCCATGATAAAAGGTGCATTTATTTATTTTTGTTTGTTTTTTTCTCAACCACTAGATGGCACAAATACTCACCACAGCACTTTTCTAAACATCAGAATTTTACTATTATGAAGTAAAAAACATTTTAAAAACGTAAAAGTCCTTTTAAACTTGTTTTTTACTATATTTTTTACGTTTTTAGTTTTAGAGGATCATGTCATTATTTTTTATAATAAATCAATTAGATAGTATTAAAATAGAGAATGTTAGTTTTACTGGGTCGAGTCATTTACTGTAAAAAAAAGAAAACAAGTAGATCAGAGAGGGCAAGTGTAGAAGATGGAGATCTGTCTTAAGCAATTTCTTGAAGATTATTAAATTAAGGCTTCACCTTAAAGGGGGCATAACACACAGTTTCACCCAATCTAATGTTAATTTTGAGTACCTATAGAGTAGTACTGCATCCTAAAAAAGAAAGATCCAGATTTATGATGCTCTCAGAAAAATGCAGAGCTCATGGAGGCGTGCTGTGTGGGCGGAGCTAAAGAGTCGCAGTGTGAAAATGGAGGCTTTTAAAAATGATGACGTATTTTAGTCATACGATGCAGTCATGGCGGACGGCATTGTACAGCAGTTGTTTTGTTTGCTCTTAAATTTGACAGCCCTATTAAAGATTAATATCAGTTTGTGCATGCTCCAGGTAGCTTTTCTTCAAAGAAGACGTGATGTAATTAAATAAACAGCAAATGGAAATGATGCAGATTAAATCACCTTATGTTTCACGCATGCGCAATACAGGAACGTAAGCGTTTTCAGTCATTTCAGCGTGGAAAAAAAGCTCCCAAATATTACTACCAGGCACTATGAACTTTTTCAATTTTCAACTATTGTCGACCGAGTTTACACAGCTCTTGTCTTCTGTCAACTGATTTTGCATAATCTCTATAACACAATTTAAGCATGTTTTCCTTTTTGGAGAGGAATTTGCTCACTTACTCTTATAAGTCCCAGTCAGGGGCTTCTTTGGCAAAGTGGGTGCACCATTTGGGCCTGACATGTGAATGGACTGCATGGATTAGTGTGGATTAATGCAGAGTTTGCCTGATGGCTGCTGAGATTTATTTTAGCGGTACAATGTGTTACTACTCTCAACAGGCCGTACCCACCCATCTTTATTTTATAATAAGGACGGATAATGCTGCTGCTTCCAACTAAAGAAGCCAACGTTCCTCATTTAACAAGGTGGAGGTTGAGTGATTGAGTGAAAACAAAGACATCACTCATCCGTGTGCTAGCAATAGGACATAAGCAGTCCCGGTAGCCTCTGACATCAAATGTGCAGATCTATCATTGGGCATGAGGATCTGTCGACGGTTGCGACCCTTTACTTATTAAGCTGTCACAGCAATTGTATGCGAGCTATTAGAAATGCATTAGTTCTGCTAATACATACAGTAGCAGTTGTGATTCAGCCTATACATTTTAAATGAGAGGGGATAGAATTAATCTAAAGGACTGATTGAACTTCCATCATCCAGATGAGGATGTAGACATAGGCAGTCTGCAGCAAATTTCTTCAATTTCATCCACCAGTCTTCACATGTCCGTTACGGGACATTCCTCCATGACATGGAGAAACACCGTTATGATTCTCCCCTATTTTGCCCAAAACTGACATTGTTAGAAAGCTGTGGTAATAGACTGCTTATGCAATTCTCTCTCCATGGGGCCTCTTCCTGTCTATCTGTCTCTCTGAGGTCATCTGTAACCAATTCCTTCTGAAGGCTACTACAGTGACCACAGAAGTATTTGGACACTTGGGTTACACTTAAAAATGTATGAATGTTGTGGTATTAGATGACAAAAGCAAGTGGAATAAAGCACAAACGCACTTTGCATGAGCAAAAGTTTTAGATACAAAAAGTTACATTTGAAACAATGGATGTAAGGTTGAATTCAGTAACCTATTCTGACACTACTTTCTAACTGAACGTGCTTCTTTACATGTGCGGTTTGCTCTGTTAGGACACCTGTGTGAACTTGAGGAGAAACGACTTCACACGTCTTGACACCTGTTGATTTCGGTCAAAATGAGTCAGTCTGAGAAAAGTTCTAGCATCATCTATTCATCATTTCCAGACACTGTATTTTTTTAAGATGCATTTCTAATGTGAATCATTCACACATTGGCCAGATGGCTGCACGTCTTCATCACAAGCAATGTTAAGCTGACCGTTACATGTAGTTTGGTCCGGTGTAACCTAATATATTCGGCTTGCTTCAGTAATGTTAATGAAATGAGTGCCTTAGCATTCGATTTTTAGAGCAGCAAAACCCTATCTAATTTTAGACTGTTTGAGAATTTCTTGCTTTTAACAAAACTGACCTCTCTCTCTCTCTCTCTATAAAGAGAGAGAGAGAGAGAGAACAATGCACAAGTATGTAAGTAAACAAGAAACAACCACAGAGTGTCCTAAAAACTCTTTTGTATGCAGAAATACTTCCTTCCCCCACGGATTCAAATTTCAAATTAAAGCGCACCCTGTTATGGGTTATTAAAAGTTCATATTTTGGTTTTGAGAGTCCCAGACAACAGGTTGGCATGCATGCAAGGTCAAAAAACACTTACATTTTCTTATAATATGCATTTATTTGTTCAACGACTCCCAAACGATTTGTTCATCTATTCATTTTTCCAAACCCTTCCAGTGATTAGTCGATTTCATTTAAAGCAGTCTCTGTAAACCTTTACGCTCCGAAAGCGGCACCTAATGGTGAATAATGAATTTCATTTTCATTCAGACCAACGCAAAAAGAGCAAGTGGGTGTGCAATATGCTAATATGTTTTAAAGTGCCCTTATTATGGATTTTTGAAAATGATCTTTCATGCAGTGTGCAACACAGCTATAAGTGAATGAAAACATCCTGCAGAGTATAAAGTTGTTGTATTTTAAAAGAATCAGCTCTTTTGGAGCATTAAAAGCTTACAAACACTGCGTTTAATGAAATCGACCAATCACTTGAGGGGTTCGGAAAAATCGTTGACCCAATTGTTTTGGGAGTCCTTAAACAAATAAGCTGAAAAGAAATGCATATTATAAGAAAATGAAAGTGTTTTTGCCCTTGCATGCATGTCAACCTGTTGTTTGGGACTCTCGAAACCACATCAACCTTTCATAGGGGCACTTTAAAAATGACTCGTTTCAATGATTCAGAGTCGACTTTTTCTTTTGAGACACAATAACTCAGGCTGCACTTTCAGATTGAAGACTGTAAGAGAGGAAAAAAAAGTTAATTTAATAGTTTCACACCAGTATGTGGTTTTATTACTAAATTGAATATATGTACACACCTATGGTATCCATCCATTAATATGCATAAGTGCACTATATAATTACTAGTGCTCGTCATTACACTAATTACACAGTGGCCCTACTGTTTCCTGTCGTCTGACATAGACCAAACACAACATAGCATACAGCAACACATGACAGTGATGGCTCATGCACTGCTGTTTCTGGATCGTAAGCACAGCGTCTACTGTTAAATAACTCATCCAATATGCTTCCTGTTGTGTCTGATATGAGAGTATTGTGTTTAAGGTAGAGTGAGAATGTCAGTTTTAAGGGCCCTGCTGTGAGAGCTTGACTCTTGCATACTCACAGAGGCTGGCAAACAAAAACAATTTGACTCCCCAGTTCCTCTGAGCCGAGCCTGAGCTTATTATCTCTATTTATGCCAGCTTTGCCCAGTGTCAAGACAGCTTGACGGTAACAAATGAAAGTTTAAGAGGTTGAGAGCCACAGTTCCTGCCGTCTGTTATTGTTTCCTATTTGCGTTTCAAGTGAAGAACAGAGTGCTGAGGAATTATTAATCCAGAGATGTATTTTCTAGAGCCTGTTCTGCATGGCTCGACAAACACAGTGTTCACAAGAATAGGACAAAACCATTTTAATTCAATAACTTTAACACCATGATGTTCGCTTTACATATGTACTCTCGCATGAGTTGCCAAATAAGTTAAGCATCACTTAATTCTACATCAACATTGTAATTCTACATCACTGAATCAGTGTCTCTCTCTAAACACCACAATAAATGCAGTAATACAAGTAACAGCACCAAATCATGTGTTGCGAAAGCATAGAAATACCATAAAACCGACCACATAATTTGGATTTGTCACAATTAATTACATTCAGACGTTCTGAGGTTCTCTGCGTTTCGTTTTCCACGTTATCACATGACACATTGCATCACATCCAGTGTTATTTTGTACCAGGACTGAGGATCCCGTACGCTTTCAGAACATAATGACAATCTCAACAATAACGTATCTATTACTTGATGCCCGTAAACGAGCGCTCTGCCACATCTGCATTTTTATTTTACGGCCATCTGTTCTGCCTGTCGTGGTGTTTAGCTTTCACAGTTTAATAATGAATCAGAGGCTTTGAAGAGAACAAGTGCCACAGAACAATATACATGTTCATTATGGCAATAATGGGACGGCAATCTCATGATTGACCATCTGCCCTCTTGTTTTGGAAAAAAATGTGAAGTCTCATGAATAAGGCAAGACGTAAAGGAAATGTAATGAGAGTGGAGAGGATGAGATAGATATTTATCAAGTAGCGATGTATTAGATTTAGATTACACTGAATTTTATTGGAAATGACTGAGGTGGTCATTTATTCAGTGATATTTCCTGTATCTATAGAATGATGAACACATCCTCTGCTCATTTGCAGAAAATACACTACGATTGTTTCAGCGTATTGCAATTTTGCCCAGCACTTAAACATTTCACATTAAAATAAAAAAAATAAAAAACATTGCAAGTCACTTGTGGATTCAATAATCTGTTCATTGTCTGTAAAAGACACTGGGAACGCACAGACAACCCTCGTGTCATTCTTTGGGGAAGTATAGCTTTTTATAGAGACTAGCGTCAGCAGGAGGGCTCTCTTCCCAAAGCCTAATCCCCAATCCTTTTCCCTTCTTCCTTCCTTGGCAAAGGATTGGCGTGACATTGCTTTTCAGTTCTTATTCAGGCTAGGTGTCTCCATGCTATTGCTTCCCGGACAGAGTCTCTGGCATCCCAAAAGGATGGCAAATGCTCGGCGAAAGTCGGCATTGAAGGCGTATATGATGGGGTTGAGAGATGAATTGGCCCATCCGAACCAAACAAAGACATCAAACGTTGTTGGACTGATGCAGGGGAGGCCAGCCGAGGCTTGCTTACAAAATGGCACCATACAGTTCAGGACAAAAAAGGGCAACCAGCAGCACACGAACACCCCCATTATAACGGACAGCGTTTTTAAGACTTTCGTCTCTCTTCTGAAGGACAGTTTGAAGGAGCTCTCCGAGTCCACGTTGGAGCTGCTTCCCATGCTGTCGTGACGGATCTTGGCGCTCTCCGCAGCCCTTTCCAGAGCCGATATCCTTCGGATCTGCTTCTGGGCGATCCGGTAAATCTGAGTGTATGTTACAATCATGATGGCAACGGGAATGTAGAAGCTGATGAGCGAGGATGAAATGGCGTACGTTCGGTTAAGGCTGGAGTCACAGTTGTCCGTCAGCAGAGCCCTGCGAGACGCATTGACCTCCGGGAAGCTTATCGGCTGAGCCTTGTGCCATTTGAGCTGCACCGGGATGAAGGAGATGAGAACGGACAGGGTCCAAGCCACGCTGATCATCACAAAGGCCACTCTGGGAGTCATCTTCCTCTCGTAGCGAAACGGGCTGGAAATGGCCCAGTAGCGGTCCACGCTAATAACGCACAGGTTCAGGATAGACGCTGTGGAGCACATGATATCGAAAGCCACCCAAATATCGCAAAACGCACCGAAGGGCCAGAAGCCTGCAACCTCCGTCACAGCCTTCCAGGGCATGACCAGGATGGCCACCAGCAGATCTGACACGGCCAGCGAAATGACAAAAAAGTTGGTGACTTTAGAGCGCAGATGGCGAAACTTGGTGACAGCTGCACAAACCAGCATGTTCCCGAGTAAAGTGGAGAGGATTAGAATGGACAGAAAGCAACCAGTCAGAACCCGCGTGGAGCGGTCACTTTCCATGAAGCCGCTGTCAATGACCGTCGTCAAGTTCAAATTCATCCTTGCCATCTAATATCTCACTGCATCATGAGAAGTAGACATGAAGTGCTAGAGCACATCCGTCAGACGGTAATTTTTCTCAGCAAAGTTCATATATTCCATTGCACAAAACACTGCATTCTGGTGCCGATAAAGTCCTTCAGGTTGGGTTCAGTTATACTGGCATGCCAATACAATTCTGTAGTAGCATATCAGTGAGCCTGCATCCATCGAAACAAAGTCTTTACTCACCCATCCAGAGAGGAGTTCTTATGAGTGCAGTGGGATGGATTACCTGTTCCTGCATTTCTGTGTGTTAACAAAGAGACCAAACTAACGTTAAGATAATAAATGCATATTAAATTAATTGTATAACATGCAAATAAATTTAAACTCACCTGTTAGATGACAATGAAGCGCTGCGTTTATCCGAATAATATTGTACTGGCTGATGTCTGAACGGTCTTCTTCTTCTTCAGTAAAAAAAAAGCGATTCGTTTGAGTAAACAGGAAGGAAAACTTGTTTCGCGAGCGTCCTCGGTGAATGACTCTAGCGCACCTTCATTCTGTCGAAATGAAGAAGGTGTTATTCCTTGGAGATGCGTTCAACGCGACGAATGCGCGTCGAGATCGGTGCGACCCGACGCCGAGTGACATGACAAACACCGAGATGCGTCGTGTCACAGCCCGAGGGGCTTGAGAAATTACTTTAACAGTGGGTCCGGTTTTAGAGTCTGTGCTTACTGAAAAAATAACCAGAAGAGAAAAACATTTGAGTCACAGTGGAGCTCAGCGCACGTGCGCGTCGCGCTCTCATGTTACGATTCTACCGCGAATGAACTTGAACGAGTCATGATCCATGCTTTTAATTAAATCTTTATTTAATCCTCAGGCTATGAATTACATGACTTCGTTTGATTGCCGCTGTTGAACTTTTTTCTCTTCAGTAAGCTACTGCATGAATGAATTGTTAATTCGTTCCTTCATTCACCTGAGTGCTGCAGATTTACTGCTGCATGTTAAAGCCGAATTATCTGAAATAAGGACCTGTGTTGTAAAACTCATATTTGGATAGTCAGACGCTACGATCTAAATCAAGTCAACGAGGCCACCTAATGGGGAGTCCCATACTTAACAAATGCGCCTCTTATAGGCTATCATTATTTTATTTTTAATATTCACAATCACTCAGGGGTCTTCCTTAAAGATTTTCTGCATAGTAGGTTACTAAATATTTTTGTCTAAAGGACTAAATAAATGTTTGTCTAAAGGATTTTAGCCAAATTAAAAGACAACACAGCATAATTTTCTATAGCTATATTCAGAAGCATGCAAAATATTTAACTAATGAGCTTATCTGATAAAATACTGATAATAGCCAGGCTAAATCACCTAATTAGTCATTTGTTACAGTGAAATGCCTTTGTATGATTAAGCAGTGAGTCATACTGAAGACCTGAATTTAGATCTGAAGTGTGGATTATTTCCTAGAGCAGTTTGCATTGTTATTGTTCCTAATGTAATTTTAATTGTATTATTATTGTTTAAATATGTAATGCAATTTGGATGCTAGTGTTCATTTAAAAACTCCCAAGGTTTTTTTCTTCATTCTCTCATGGATGGGGTTTTGGTTCCTCCCGCTGTCACCTCTGGCTTGCTTAGTTGGGGACACCTATTTCTAGTGAATTTCTTGTGATTGTCATAGTTTTGATTACAGAGACATCTCTGTATTTAATAAATAAATAGTTGAATTTCGTCATTATACATTACCATCACTCTATTCTTCTATTTGATAATCTTCAGTGCTTTGCTACAATCTGTATTGATAAAAGCGCTATATAAATAAAAGTGATTGATTCATTGATTCATTTGATTAAAATATCATGTATGCTGGTTTGGATTTCCATACAAAATTGAAGGAAAAAATCAATAGCAAAATGCACTTTTTATGTATAGCCTAATGATAAATGAATGTCTTCTGGGGGAAAAAAAAATCTATATTTTCTAAAAGTTGAGTATAAACACAACTTTTGTGTTGCCATGGAAAGTAGAATAAAACGTCCTATTTAAAGTGTTTTATGGTCTATATTTATTTGTTTTAAAGTGAGCCTGCTCTTGAAATGTGATCAAGCCTGCAATTTAGTGCAACTGTGTGAGAGAAACCTTTGTGATGATGAAGACTTCTTGTTGGTGGGTTTGATGCAACAAAGCTTTAGATCATGAGTATAAGCTCAACCCAAGATAGATGTGTTTTATTCAACTTTTAAAAGAAGATGCACTAGATTTATAATGGCCTATAAAACTTTCTTTGACATTTTTATGCAACAACTTGGTTCATCTTGCAGTGCTTTGAAACGGCCAATAGTTGCCAAAAAAACATATATTGTCTTTACCATTTAATATAATTTTTCTTAAAAATAACTTTTTTCTTTTATTGTGACAATCCATTTTTCATGCCACATTCTACATTATATGCATATTATTAGGTTTTTACCATTTTAAAAGCATACATGCACAATTTTAAATATTGATCCTTGTGCATGTCAATTTCATTGTTAATCTCATGAGGTGCACCATCACTGATATCGATTATTATATTCCTATAATCACATCAGTCAGTGAAACCTGGAAGGGATCTACTTCCTAAGAGCCAAATATTGATTGTAGAGGTTCTGCTTCCTAAATGCTAATTACTAGACTTAATAAGAAAACAAAACGCCTATCTTTTAGAGGAAAATAGGTTTCTTAATAGAAATCCTAATATGCAAATAGTTAATGAATGTGATTGGTAAAGCCTCAGTGGATAAGCTGACTATGTAAGGCATGCTGACATATATAATTTCCCTCTGTGGCTCCTTCCTGATTAAGGTCAGCATGTTTCAAGATCAGATCCAGATCAATGCAGACATAGGTACTAGTTTCTCAGCTTGGATTGATGAAGGTGGACACTTGAAAAACCATCAAAGATACAGTGATCTGTGAGTTTAGATTTGGCCACCAACAGCCCATAAATCACAGCTTCAAAGCAGACGATCTGTCTGGAGTCGCCAAAGCCTGAGTTAAGGGGTTTTACTCAGCTGCAGTTTCAAAATCATCATCTGACATGTATGAATTCTTTCAGTCATCACTGTCTGCCGCTGTCTGACTTAGTTTATCTCAAGCAACAAATCTGAAAGTATTGGTAGAGAACATGTTTTTTGGGGTCAGGAAACCAGCAAAACCCATCTCTTTCCAACACTCCTCCTTACAAACCTGACATGACTGTCAAGATAGCATCTTATCAAATGTTTTGGTACCTTTACATGGAACTTTCTGTCTGTTTTCAGAGATGATAACATAAAAGCACAGCTCTGGCTTACAAAGTCTGGATGACACAAAAACAATACAGGGAAGTGGGTAGCTAAATTGCCAAATGCATGACTTTTATGATGCAATAACATGAGTGTATATGTAGTCAATTGTGTGACTTCATTGTGTCTTGTTTGTGTCTCAGACTAGTCCAGTTCTAACCAGATGGGGTTTATAAATAAAGTAATTGCAGTGCAGCTGATGGCTCCCTTTGTGTTAGTGGACAGAGTCCAGATAAGGTGCCTGTATGTTTAAGTCTACATAATGTTAGAGTTTAGATAAAGCTGTGAAGGCACTTTCCACAGGTCTGAAACTCATTTAGTTTATTTTTAGCTACTGTGGAGAAGGTAGGTGTGAGGTCAGTGTCATAGCCCAAAGAAGATATTAATCATCAACCTCAAATAGACAAAGTGTTTAAGTAAACTACAAAGTTATTTATTCATATTTATTCAGTATATTTAATTTAATTAGTTTTTATTTGACTTCAGAATTGATACAAATGATGTCAATTCTAGTAAGTAGGCCTAATTTGTTTAATAAATTGAACACACATACTTACTTATGTACTTTTACACATTTATTTATTTGGTTAATATTTAAATTAAAGTTGTTGTTTTTTTCATTTATGTCACAAAAATGTCTATTCTTGTCACAATTTTTGTGTATTTATCGTTTTACGGTTGCATGACTTTAAATGATAGTCAGGAAGGTCAAGTTTAGGGTCAGGATACAAAATCATTGTTTAGGATTCAGGCATTTGTACAGTGGCTGAGAAAGATCAATGTGCTGCAACTTCAGAAAACACACGCAATTAGAGAAAGCACCATCAAATCAAGAAAACACCTTCTTCAGTTTGACAGCAGGTGATGCAAATGATCATAACGCAACCAAATAAAGATGTTTTGCTGCGTGTTTCTTTTGGTTGTGTTGTGAGCATTTGCAGCATGTGTGTATTTGTAGGTGTTTTTTTTCTACTGTTTTAACTTATCTAATAGTTCTTGCCTCAAGAAGGATTAGCACTTCTAATTTTTACAACCAAACAACCTAAATAACACAAAAGTTCACCTTTCACCTGTTCATGGCAGGTGCGTGTGATTTCACCAAGTACAAGATGTTCCTGGAACAACATTCCAATCAACCAATCAGAATTGAGAGATAGTATTTCAGGAAATATCTGTTTTAGGCTTATGATCAGGTTAGGTGCTTCTACACCCTTGTTAATAAGCTATCGTTTCCCTATGATTTTAGGAATAAATTATGGGTAGGGTTAAATTTAGGGGTAGGGATTGGGACAGTAATGTTGATCCAGGATCATATCTTACTTGGCAAAATCACGGTGACCATTCATGGCAAGACCCGTAAACTGAAAAAAAGTCCAGTTTTTTGTAACGCTCTCTGAAAGCTGGATGTTGTTCGTCATTGCTCTCCTGAATATTCCACTCCTGTGTGGTTAAGGATGCTCCATCTCGTCAGGACGCTGCCAGCAGCTGCGGGATTGTCTGTTTCTATCCATCAGGTTTAATATTGTATACACGGCCTCCTTCAAGACACACCACATCCCATCAGTACAGCCAAGAGAAGAAAAACAATACCCAGCTGGGTCAGTTTAATTGACTACATCACTACCACAGCAATACGGACTTGCTACTTGTATGTTAAATATGCAACCTAATGTGCACTTTATTCACTTTGTACACATCTCTATAGCATATAAAATTGCCATGCGCTGAAAAATGTATCGTAATACTGTAAATCACCCTACTGGTTTTTCTTAAAAGTGTGTACATCATGGCATGAAAATCGCGAAGACAAAACACAAATGAGACAAAAATGATTATCTTTAAAAATATTATTTTTATTCAGATTATAATTCAATGTAAAAAAACTATGGATCATAATGTGTGATCATGATGTTCGTATTGTTACAATACAAGTCAAAACCTTATTTAAAAAATAAAGTTTATTGTTGATTAGTTTCTTCCAGTGTTGAAGGATTAGAGATTTAAATTAGGTCCATTTCATTTTACTCAAACATAAAGAGAACTACCAACACACAATCACAAAATAAATAGAATAAATAGAATAAATAAATGCATAAATACTGATTTTAAAATATTCTCTGCGGTATATTATTCACATCTCCATGGCAGATGTCCTTTTTGTGACTTGCATCACTAAGGGTTTGTTTTGCAGTGTGCCATCCAGTTTTGGGTGAACACGATGTTATCCTGAATGAACTTCTTAAAATTTTCTGATGTCAGTTTTGTCTGGTGACGCGTGAATTTACATTCGGTTGAGTTGTCATTCAGCTAGAAAAATCAAAAGGCAAAACATATGTTATCGCATTATTTAAAACAACAAATGCCATTGTCCTTAAGAAAGAGAATACTTTCTATAGTCGTTATACTTTCTAGAGTTGTTAAACGATGAAAATGAAGAATTCATGGTGAGGTCAGGGGTTAAACATAGCCCAATGGACAGTGCAAATACTTCAAAACAAACATCTTACCTGCCTATTTAAATACTTCAGGCTTTCCAAAGTGTTTGCTAAAGGGGTTCTGGGTACTACACTTTTAAGTGACTTCAGAAAGTCCATCAGGTGTTTTGCAAATGAGACTGTGCACTCGCACTGTGGATAAAAAAACAATCTTCATTAGAATAAATTCATGCAATTGATTATGATATTTAAAGCAATTGTTTCAATGTTCTGTAATACAGAGAAAATGACACAAAATACTCACTGCGTTCTTTATATCTCGAGGTAGTTGGATATCTACTGATAAATTGTGTGCCTAGAAATTGAAACAGTTGATATCAGAGAAAGTGTGCAACATCTTAACCCTTATTAGTCCATATTTGTAAGCAACAACAAATATTTCTCTCTTTTGAAATGCTGTTTAAATATGTTTAAGAAATAAACCAAAAATTTGCAGTATGACAAGATATACTCATAATTTACTTACATTAACTGTAAGATTTTCAAGTCTTAAAAGCCTGTTTTGAATGTCAGAGAAGCTATAACTGGTCGTGTTTGCATAGCTAAGAGCAAGCAGTGTGACGAGAAGACTTAGCGGTTTCATGTTCTTGTTCACAGGGATGCTTTCTAGAGATAATGATCTCATTCTGCACTCTAACCCTTATATACTGCATAGGCAGGAAACTAATACCACATAGGCTTACACCTAAAATATAGCCATGATGTAAACCAAGTTTCTAAATTGGTTTAAGGGGAAAATACTGGGGTTTCATTAAGTATTTTACTGCCCACAGAGGAAAACTGTGCGGGAATGTATACGAACTATAAAAAGGTTAATTGTCTTAGTTAAAGTTCAATTTTGTGGTTATATAACAATACTGTGCACATAAAGATGAAATTGCGAAACTATTTGTATTTCTTGAGTTTGTTTCGTTTCTTCAAATTTGGAGAATTCTGTCTTCGCATCACTTACTCACCAATGGATTCTCTGCAGCGAATGGGTGCCATCAAACAGCTGATAAAAACATCAATATAATCCACAAATAACCCACACCACTCCAATCCATCAATTAATGTCTCATAAAGTGAAAAGCTGCAAGTTTGTAAGAAACTAATCCACGTTTAAGACACTTTTAACTTTAAACTATCACTTTTAGCCAAAATGTAAGTCCATAATCCCTAAAAATTGAATTGTTTAGAGCTGGATTGGACTGTTTTCACTTGTAAACAGTGATTGGTCTGTGCAGATTTTTTCACAATGCATTAACTGATGGACTGGAGGGGTGTGGATTACTTGTGGATTATTGTGATGCTTTTATCAGCTGTTTGGGCTTTCATTCTGATGGCACCCATTCACTGCAAAGCATCCAGATGAACATAAGAAGTGGCCAGTAAAATGTGTTTGGAATAAAATGAATGTGAATAAATAATCTTAAAAAAAAATCTTATGTGTGAACTAGACCTCGGGTATGTAAAATATCTGTTGTGGAATTTTATCTCAATAAGCAGACGTTGATGTGGGTGTCAAAGGTTTCGGTAGATATCTTTGTGGTACTGACACAGTTTAAATTAGTATCTAAAATGTCATAGTAAAGATATTTATACATAGTCGCATATGAGGAACTAGCTCAGCTGGGTGATTTCACACTTCATTTGAAAGCTAATCAGGAAGAGGTGGGTCTGTGAATTTCTGTAGATGCACTGAGGGAAATCCATTGATGACGATATAATTATTAATATAGGCCTCACCTTCACAAGCTGTAAATAATAGCAGCTTTCACTGAATATTAAATGAATGACTCATCACAGGGTCATTAATGACATCTGAACTTTTGACACTCATATTAAACACTAATGTACCATACATTTAACAGTCAAATTATTCAATACAAAATTAAAAAATACAAAGTTTCATTGTGTTTAGTTCTTCAGTATTCAGGACAGATGTGTCAAATTTTTATTACATTCTATTAAAAGATCAACGTAATTGATCCTTCGTAGGTAGTTAGATTGAATCTGCCATTTTTGAGTAGATTTATGTTGATGGATTTGCACTTGTAAAATTTTATGAAAATTGTATCTTTCTGAGGTTGACACAAGACACCTTCTGATGTTCATAAATGTTTATTTCATGTTATAGCTGATACTCATTAAAGGCGCAAAATGGCATGACAAATTCTGAAAGCTGGGACTTGCAATCTGCTCTCCAGTAACTAAGAAGAGGGGTTTCTTTGTGAAGAGTAAATTAATTCTCATTCATGCAACAGTTTGAGTTTATTTACATTAATGAGCACGTCATTCAAAATGCTGTATTATGAATGCCAGACCAGTAGTTGGCAATGTCACTTTTTTGAAAAAACACCACGTGCCTTCACACACGCATTTTCCACAGAGCGATCAAAGCAAACACTCAAGATGGTGAAAGCAAGTCTGCCCAAGTCGTCACAATTTTTATAAATTCATATATTTTTTGTAGTTTACATGTAGACAATTATGAGACTGTCTTTGAGACATTTTCTACAAAACCTGTAATTTCACCCTAATTTATGACAATAAAAGACCGAATTCTTTTAAACCAAAGCTGGGTTTAACTGGCCTGTCAATCTAACTACCTACATGCCCTCACGCTCAGAAGCGCTTGTCAATGTGGCCCCCTGTTATTGTTACATTCTCCGTTATATTGTTGTTCTGGGTGTTTCCGTTTTTTTACCAGTAAAACAATAGCTTGGGACAGTGTGTCAGGGAGCTCGATAAATGTGCTTTTAAAAGCTTCATACATGTCCAATGTCTGCTCTTTTTTACCCCATAATGTCCACCTTTTTGCTGAACTCAGAAGCAAGCCTACGGGTGAGGCTTCCAGTTCGTTAGATGGATTAGGGAAATAATGAGCAAAATAAGTAAACGGTCTACCTGTTTGCACAACAAACCAGTGTGTTCATAATTAAGATAATACATTAAAATAACATATTAAGACACACCAATTTTCAATATCAAGCAGCAAAACGAACTGTCGAGACCGGAAGCTATACCGATAGAATTTACAAATGGTGACGCCCATTTTTACATCAGGAAGAAGGTTCTCCTTGAAACAACTTTCAAGGGCAGTGTTGCCACCTTGTGGAAAAAACTGATTACTGCAAAAAAAGTCAATGGGCATATGCGACCTGCACATATTATTCTGATGACGAGATCCGCATCACACACATTGTACACTGACCCTCGCATAAACATAAAAGGTGAAGTATTCTTTGGGCTTCCGATGACAAACTGTGAGTGCAACACTTTTAGTTTGGATTTTTAAGAAACTGAAACAAGTGACGAAAATCGAAATTACTTTTTATGGTAATCAAAGCGAACATTCATACAGGTATTAAATTTGTTGATATATTACTATATACCGTTATTACTCGCTGTCTGGAAAACCTAATTAAACATGCTTCTGCAGTCAAATAGTTACGAATAATGAGAACATAACTGTATAAACAACCTATTTTCCATTTTTTTTTCAGAGTTCAGAAAACATTTTGAAATGTTTTGCAAAAAACAAATAGTATTCTTTAAAAGGTACTAATCTGTACTATTAGGAGTAAATACGATACAAAGATGGACCTTTTAGCTTTTGTACCCTAGGATACTACCCAGTGACAGCTCTGTACAGTACCTTTTAGCCTGAGAATGTAATTTTATGACATATTACTCTACTTTTATGCATTATTTATTAAGTAGCCATTTAATATTCAGGATCATGTACAATAAGATTAGTTTATAATATAAGCTAATCTGATTGACCAAACTTAAGTCTGTACTCCAAAGCATTTAAGATTTACGACAGTTTATGCTGGAAAGAAAATTTTTAGGCTTATGTTCAAAAAGTGTGTATAACAGGTCATAACTATTTCATAAATGTAATTTAGTACCGAAATCTACAAATAATACAAAATGTTAAATAAAAACATCAATTCTTTTTTTTATATAGATGAAAAATAGCCAAGTGTCAGCACATTTTTGTTATTTTGCTAAGTTGCATGTTTATGGGCTTCACATGAATTTGAGAAAAAATGAGTCACTCATTTGAGGTGTTCAGCATGATGACTCTACATTTCTCTATACTTGTCTTGTCTTGTCACCATCAGCTGCTTAAAAAAAAGTTAAAATGCTGTCCATATTTTGTGGAATTCACCTTGTGTGGTTCTGCCCTAGTAACATGACTTATAACTGCTTGTGGTAACTAACCAACTGATATTTTATTTAAATATCTGTATATAGACCTTATATAGGTGTTTTAGACTTTTCTAAAGAGTGGCATTGAACAGCATTATTGTCTTGTGATTTGTCACCACCATTTCATTATTGATGTGGAGTCAGTGGGCTTCATGACTCATGACTGTGATGTTGTAGTCACTGTGAGTGTGGTCTGTGAAGCCCATCGACCATTTAATAAAAAAAGGAAGAATCAGACTCATCAGTACCAGTCAAACTTCCCCAGCTTCATTTTCTCCAGTCCCAAGAGACTTTGTAGGCCATGACAGTATAAGCGTGAGTGTCACCAAGGTAGTGGTTGACACTGTGTTCGTGAATTTTGAGGGAGGGCATGCATTTCTGCATGTATAAGAGAGATGGTGCGTGATACGAGAAATGTGTTAATTTCAACCCCAGGTTGTACCATTGCGATTCTTCTCCGCAAGGGAGAAAAAAAGCTTACCAGAGAATAAACGCTTAACATGAACGATAAAATGTGACTCACATTTTATATTTTCAGAAGTTGAAGGACATCGCGGACATTCCAACGTACTTTTCTTCCATTTCAATTTCAGAAAGGAATTTTTAAATTAACATTTATAAAATGGAAAGTTGAAATGGAACAAAAGTATGTTGGAATGTCCGCAATATGCTTGAATATATATGTGTGTGTGTATATATATATATATATGTGTGTGTGTGTGTGTGTAATTATTTATGTCATTTAATTAATTCTATGATATAGTGTTCAATTAATCGCAAATCGCACATCACATCTGGCTAAGAAATTACCAAAAGATGATTTAAAGTCATGGTTGTTTAAAGCAACTACTGGTACTTGATTTGTTTTTATCTGATAATGTAGTCCAGATTAGTTGTACTCAGCTACATATAGTATATGTAGTATACACAGATACATCTAAAAAAAAATTTGAGAAGGGTCACTATTTTTTGTCACTCATTTCAGAAAGTGAAACCGATATAATTCAGTAGACATAGAGTTAAATATTTTAAGACTATATTTCTTGAAATTTTGATGATTATGGCTTACAGATAACGAAAACCAAAAATTCAGTGTCTTATGTAAATTTGAATATTACATAAGACAAACTAAAAAAGGATATTTTAAACAGAAATGTCAGCCTTCTGAAAAAGATGTTCTTTCTATGTACCCAATACTTGGTTGGGCCTCCTTTTGCATGAATTGCTGCATCAGTGTGGTGTGGCATGGAGGCAATGAGAATGTGGAACTGCTCGGGTGTAATGGAAGACCAGGTTGCTTTGATAGCAACCCTCAGGTCATCTGCATTGTTGGCTCTGGAGTCTCTCATCTTACTCTTGACAACAACCCATTGATTCTCTAAGGCAATGTTTGGTGAGTTTGCTGGCCAATCAAGAACGTAACACCATGGTCATTAAACCAGCTTTTGGTAGCTTTGGCAGTGTGGGCAGGTGACAAATTCTGCTGGAAAATGAAATCTTGACACAAGGAATGTGACATTTGTAACCCATGTCTAGGATTGGTCTGTGTGTAGTGGCCTTTGATGCGCTGACTCCAGCCTCAGTCCACTCCTTGTAAAGCCCCCCCAAATCATTGAATGGATTTTGTCTGACAATTCACTCAGGGCTGTGGTTATCCCTTTTGCTGGTGCATCTTCTCCTAACACACTTTTTTCTTCCACTCAACTTTCTATGAATATGTTTGAAACAGCACTCATTTTCTTTAGCAATGAACCCTCCTTGTGAAGGGTGTCAATGACTGTCTTCTGGACATCTGTAAAGTCGGCAGTCTTCCCCACGATTTTGTAGCCTACTGACCCAGATTGAAAGACATTCAAAGATGTTTGGGTTTTTACGCCATAATCATCAAAATATCTTTAAATATTTTACTCAATGTGTAATAAATGTATATATTTTATGGGTTTCACTTTCTGAAATGAGTAACAAAAAATATTGACCTTTTCATTATTTTTGAAATGTAACTGTATGTGACCCTGGAGCACAAAACCAGTCATCATAATCTGGTGTAGCACAGGTATATTTACAGGAATAGCCAACAACACATTGTATGGGTCAAAATTTTTCTTTTATGCGAAACATTACTAGGATATTAAGTGAAGATCATGTTTCATAAAGATATTTTGTAAATTTCCCACCGTAAATATATCAATCTTAAGTTTTAAGATTAAACATTTGACAGCACGAGTCAAGCACATGGCAGCAACAGCATGTAGGCATTTGGTCAAAACAATCTTTTGAAGTTCACAAATGGTTGTCTGTGTGAAAGTGCTCTGTCGATGCTAGAGATCACAGGAGAACTGAGAACTGACAGACTGAACTTCAGGCTGGTATAAAGGGCAGCAGTAACTTAAACCGTTTCAACCAAGATATGCAAAAGAGCATCTCTGAACGAACGTATTGAAACTTGAAGCAGAAGAGCTACAGGAGCGGAAGACTATAGCAAGTGCCACTTGCCGTCTTCGAAGAGTAAAGGAAACTGAGAATAGACTTCACACCTCACCAAAACTGCTTGGACAACAGATTGAGAAAAAATTTTGCAGATCTGGCAAGTCTCAATTTCTGCTGCAATATTCAGATGAGATCAGAATTTGGTGTAAACAGCATGAAAGCATGGATCCGTCCTGTGTCAATGATTCAGGTTGTTATTGAGTAAATATTCCTTAAATAGAAAGTTCACCCAAAAATGTCATTGCAAACCCCATCAGACTTAAGATATTTTTGAATATCAAATCTGAGAGCTCTGTGACCCTCCCATAGACATCAATAACAAGATCAAGTTGCATAAATACTGAATACTTTTGGGCGCAAAGAAAACCAAACTAATGTTCCCTGTCTGTCAGTCACTACAAGTTATATTATGACGCCCAATCAGAATTGGCAAGTGGAACTTGCATCCTGAGCCACTCCCTGCTAAGTGGGTATAAATAGGGCAGCAGGTGCAACCACTCAACCGATTTTGCTTTGTAGCCTAGAGCTGTTTGTATGCAGTCTTCTTCTGGTTCAACGCTGAAACAAAGAGAGAAGGAAGCGGGAGCTGTTTAGTGTGTTGGTACAACGCAATTAGTGGAGTCCATGTGCAACCAGCGATTCCCCTGGGCATTTCTCAAAAGAGTGGTTTTTGACACGGTTGGCAGTCGTCTTTTTAAAGATGCCGTTCCGACCGTGTCCTCTTGGGTGTGGTCACTAAATTTCTGCTAACGACTGCCACAAGTGCTGCCTTCAGTGTCTGGGCATCCGGCACGCTGAAGAAGTGTTTGTGGAGGGTTCATGTGCTCACTGCGAGTGCATGTCCCTGACAGATTTGCTGTCTCCCTCTCTCTCCTCCGGGGTAGTGTCAACCCTGTGTCGAGTTTCCGAGCTTCCAGCAGGGACTCCGCAGTAAGGGGCTGGCACTGACTCGAGGGTTGTGAGAGCTTCCCCACCAGGTATGCTGGACGGTCTGGACGGACAACACTGTGACGGTGGCGCACATCAACCGCCAAGGGGGTGTACAATCATGTAGCATGTCACTGCGTGCTGTCCACATTCCGGGAAAGCTCAATCGTGTGGCCGACACGCTCTCACGACAGCTTACATTTTCCAGGGAGTGGCGTCTCCCCCCCAAGACTGTTCAGCTGATCTGGAGTTGATTCCGGGAAGCACAGGTGGACCTGTCTGCTTCCCACAAGTCCTCACACTGCCAGTTTTTTTATTTACGCACCGAGGGGATCCTCAGCATTGATGCACTGGCACACACACATCCCCCAGTTAGCCTTCTCACACAGACACTGTGCAAGGTCAGGGACGACAAGGAACAGGTTCTGTTGGTAGCACCGTACTGGCCCACCCGGACCTGGTTTTCGGGAACTCATGCTCCTCATGACAGCTCATCCCTGGCGCATACCTCTGAGGAGGGACCTCCTCTTTCAGGGGTACAGCACCCTGCGGCACCTGCGGCCGGACCTCTGGAACCTCCATGTGTGGCTCCTGGACGGGACACGGCAGACTTAAATGCTCTACCACTGGCGGTGTTACTATATTTGCTAGCTGGTGTTCTGCATGTGTGGAAGACATTCCTGCAAGAGAAGTTGGAGCACAGGCTGTCGCCCTCCACTTTAAAAGTGTATGTGGCTGCCCATCACGATGCAGTGAATGGATGGTCCCTAGGAAAGCATTATCTCGTTGTGAGGTTCCTGAGGGGCGCCAGGAGGTTGAACCCTCCTAGGTCGCCCCTGATACCCTACTGTGATCTCTCTGTTGTGCTGGCTGGCCTCCAGAGGGGTCCCTTTCAGCCGCTGGATTCAGTCAAGCTTAAATATCTGTCTCTTAAGACAGTGCTCCTTGACCGCACTCACTTTCATTAAGAGGGTCAGGGACCTCCATGGTATTTTCAGTAAGGGAAAAGTGTTTTGTGTTGGCCTACTCTCATGTTGTCCTAAGACCCCGGCCTGGATACGTGCCCAAGGTTCCCACCACACCCTTCAGGGATCAGTTGGTGAACCTGCAAGCACTGCCCTCGGAGGAGGCCGATCCAGCCTTGGCGTTGCTGTGTCCCGTCAGAGCATTGTGCTTGTACGTGGACCGCACCCAGAGCTTCAGAAGCTCTGAGCAGCTCTTTGTCTGTTACAGAGGTCAGCAGAAAGGGAAGGCTCTAACTGGATAGTGGATACCATTATCTTGGCTTACCAAGCCCAAGACGAGCCGTGTCCCCTGGGTGTGAGAGCTCCCTCCACTAGGGGTGTAGCGTCCTCCCATGCGTTTGCACATGGGGCCTCGCAAAAAAACAGATATTTGTTGAGCTGTGGGCTGGGCGTCATCAAATACTTTGGCACGGTATTACAACCTCCGGGTTGTACCAGTCTCTTCCTCTCTTTTGCAAAACAGATAGATCAGACCACTTGGTGTCCTGCTTGCTGCACCATTCCCCCTCACAGGGGATGTGAGCGCCTTTACTCTCCCAGTTGTGTCTCCTATTCTGCGGACCCTGGTCGAGCATCCTCCAAGCACCAACGGCAGTCAGGCGGAGCAGTCTGACGCTAGGCCCAGTATCCAGGTGATTGCATTGTCCGGAAGGTCAGCCCTTGCACTGGGATAGGTGGCCGCATGTCTGATTCCCCATGGGTAATCACTTGCAAAGGTGACTCTACGAGAAAGTCTCCCAGATGGTAAACTCGTGACTTCCCTCGGCCCATCTCTGAGGACTAGTGCTTTCCCCCTGCGGGTGGAACCAGACCCTGAGACATATTCGTATTTGTACTACCCCACGGGTTAGTCCATATTTGTGTTACCACACATTACCTCCCTGTGGGGAGGGTGTGGTCTCCGTAGCGCCCCTTCCATGGAAGGCTCGCTTCCCCTTCGTTCCGCCAAACTGTAACAACAAAAAGAGAGGACTTGAAGCATCCTCTGTGAGGGTCGAAATCCCTTCCCTAGAGTTTAAACAAACAACCACGGAAGGTTTGGCAAGTTCTTCAGCGTCTGCAGAAGATTTATACCTTACACCCACAATGCAATGATTCTCAACGTTAATCTGTTAATAAATAAATGAGCAAAAAAAAAAGGGTAAATTGAAAGCGCCGAAAGGAGGGTAGGTGAATCCCAGGTGAGACATTGTTGCAGGATGGGAAGCTGTGAAAACCTTTTTGTTTTATCTGAAACTTGCAGAGATTAACTCGAGTAAAATAACCTCTTGCATGCAAAAAACAGGAGAAAGTGTTGCAGGAATATGAGGAACGTTTCAGACAAACTTGGTTGGAACATACAGGTTTAAATAACAGTGAGGATCTTGACAAGGAAACTGGTATGCCTTTAAAAACTGCATTTGTGAATGGACTGAAACCTGAGATTTCTAAAGCTCTTAAAATCAAGTATGATGACTGGGATAGCATTGCAACAATGTTCATCCAGATTGTTGAATGGTCAGCAAAAATTGAAAGAACACAGGACGTCAAACTCAGAGCTTTGCAATCCAAAACTTTGTATAATAACAGGATGAGGTATGAAAAAGGTGAATATCAGACACACTCAAAAATTAAAACTCAAGGAAGGTGCAGGAATTGCAACGAGGAAGGACACTGGGTTCGTGATTGCAAGATGAGCCTAAAACATCAAAGTAATGATGAGGACAACCTATTGAAGAGGTTTCAGCAGTTGACAGCCAAACAAAAACAGACTCTGCTAAATGTTGTCGAGCCGCAGGGAAACTGAAGGACCTCTCTCTGCAGCACCATCTCATCCAGAAGCTTATGGACTCCATGTGTATGTGAACAAGAAGGGAAAAGCATACAGAAACCTCAACAACTGAAGCCAAAGATGATGTCCTAGAATGCAATGCTGCTAAACAAGCTGTAAAGGAGAGACGTCATACAGCGGCATTAAGACAACTACACAGACAGAAGGACAGTAAACAAATGCAAGAGCACAAAGAAGTCTCCTCACTGATCAAATTGGAGTTGAACTGCAAGATGACAACCAATGCAGTGAAGGAAACCACAAGGAAGCTTCCAGGATAATATGCCCTACTGAACTTGTCCAATGCCAGCCTATGTCCAATGAAAATCTAAAATCTGACAGCCTAAAATCTGAAAATCTTGTTCAAACTAGGGTTGGGCGATGTCGATCATTTGGCATCGTACGATGTCTAATGTGAAACATCGCGATGGACGATGATATCGTCGTCGCCATAGGTGGCGGGGGGTTAGTTGTAGCTAAAACACCAAGCCCCGCCCCATGACTGTCAAAACAGTGTTCGCACGAGCGGGTGAGAGAGGATTGAGCGCAGGAGTGATCGTGCGCGAGTGCTTGAATTGTGCGCGGATGATATGAGCTTGCGGCTCCGTTTCTTCCCATGTACATCTGTTTGATGTGAATTTGCCTAGAGATGAGGGATAGATGGCAGTGGTGTTTTCCAGAGTCCAGATATGGCGGGACTAGGGTTTTTAGACTCTAGCTTGTCGCCTGAGGACGAAGACATAAACATTCTACCACTGATAAACACTGTAGTGTCCTGCCGACATTAAATAGGGACAGTTTTATTGGCAGTTTGTTTAAACTCTTTTCTTTGGAAAGATACGTTTCCCTTTTCTTTTGTGTGTGATTGCAGGTGTTCCAGAGAATGTACAAAGACATCCAAAGCTTAGACTGTACTACACTGGCCACCTAGATGAACATGCCTGGACATCCACAGAACACAGCAACATCCCCCACTTCCACATGGCCACCATACAACAATAAAAAAGGACTAAGGCATTTGAAAGAATGCAGACTTCACCATTAACTCTTATTCTGCCATCTCAAGCAGGAACCTGTATACAATGTGTGTACATGACAGAATGTTTTATTATTTGTATTTTGTTTGTGATCAAAAATGATCAAAGGAGGAATTGAAAGATTATGTGTATTGCCTAAACGGAAATAACATCTGATGTTAAATTGTAACTGCCCCTCAGTATTCAAATGTCCATACAATGCCAAATGTCCACATAATGAAACAATGCCTACTGTTGTTCATACAATGAAACAATTCCTACTGTGAGGCCTCCAGTAGGAGGAGGTCCTGACAGCAACAGGTAAAAAGATCTGGTCACACTGGTCAGTACTTTGGGTTAAGATACAGAAGACGGCTTTGCTACACTACTTTCTGAATAAAACTCTTTCCCCCTGGACTTTGATCAAGCTTACTTATTTTACGTATTAACACAGGAATCTGCTCGCAAATAGCACAGACCACAACGGAAATGTTTCAGGGGGACCTCATAAAAGTGACGAATTTGCAGGGCCTGTGTTGTCCTACTGATTAAGATCTTTTCTTTTAATGTATTGTCATTTTTTTCCATTTGTACATGTGTTTTCTTAGGTTGCAGGGTGTTGAGCTGTCTCGGCCACCGTAAGAGCAGCATATATACAATCATTTACCCTCTGCCCCTTACCACTTCATATACATTTATAAGATTTTTAAACAAAATAGACCACTAGCATGATTTATTTTTACACAAAAAGTCCATAAACGTTCAATACAAACTTTTACAGGCCTATATTATCTGCAACATTATAGGCATAGTAAAAAAAACATTATTTCTTAAGGTGTGCCTTTATTAACGTTATACTGTAACGTTACAAGTTCAAGTGTATTTATTTGTAGGCAAATGCGGCTCCTATTTATCAAAGATTGAGAGATTTAGAGCAAACTACCCGAATTTTGCTAAAAAAAAAAACAATTATTCCCGGATTGCTTTTAATAACAATACCCCCAATGCTTTCGTCTCTGAAGATAAAACTTTCTCTGCTCTTCAGTGACAAAATATAAAGTTGGATTACAATTACCTTGTTTTCCTGGGATATTTTGGTATTCAAAAACAAACAAACAACTCACCGTTGCACTTCTTTCCATTACTCATCGGTTCAGTCACCGCCCTTGCATCCATTAAATACGAATCTTCCAAAAGGACCAACTTTTAAACAGTAAAAGAACATGTAAATAGCAGTGAAAATTTATCATGCACAGTTCTTAGATTATTCGCATATCATAAACCCTAACCAATAAATGAACAGCACCGCATTGTGTGTAGATCTCTCCCCGCTTGTCACTGCATGTTGTGTGGCGCAGCAGATATCTGGCGCTGGTGCTAACTTTCGATTTTCCAAAAAGAAAACAATCAAGTGGTGCTCGCTGCAGAGCCAAATGGGTGGAGCTAGAGCTTCAGCTCCCCCTCCCTGGATCTAATGCGCGGGACTTGAGCGCCATCAAGCGCCACCAAGTGGCTGTTAATGTTATTGCGAGTGTAATAGAAGTTAAGTATTTAGTTTGATTTTGATATTGTTGGAATAGTGCTTTATAAATAAACTGAAACTGAAAACTGAGCTTGATTCGCAAGATGCTGGCATATATATTATTGGCTTATTTTTCTCTAATAATAATTAGATATATAATAATAACAACAATTTTTAGTAATAATAATTATAATAATAGTCTAAATAATAAAATTCTACTAGGTTACTCTCTTGCAGGCTGATTGTCATGTAAACAGTATTTATATACTTGTTTTTAATATTTACAATGATTCAATGCTAGGAAGGAATTACTGTTACATGCAAAAACTTTAAAGTTAAACAAGTATGTGTTTCTCACACGACACACCCACAGTATAGTTAAAATAACTCAAACATATGTTTTTGTTGAACACACATTTTGCATGTGATTAGGTATACATTATTTCAGAGCTCATGTAAATGGTTATTCACTGGTTTATAGGCCCAGTGTGGAGCACACTCATCTCTCAATAGACAGCAGTGGATCCTGTCCTCGCAAAAGTATTGTCTGATGCATCTGTTCAGAGAACATACTGAAATAAAATAAATAAAAACTATGATTAAATAAAAATACTACACATGCTAAAAATGTAAGTTGGCGGGTGGAAGAATCCCAGCACTACTAGACCAATTTTGTAAAGATGTCACAGTTATGTAGCCGCGAAATTAAGTTATGTACTGTAGTTGCAAAAACAACTTTATATCTAGTAGGGTTAGGTATTTAACTCAACAATAGTGAGTTAGTCCATTCTGAGGGGGAAAAAAGCCCAAATTGTGGGATGTAAAAGAGAGAATGAAGAGATGATTTTATCCTTATTGGATTGTGAGATATAATTTTAGAATTTTGAAATATAACCCCAGGTTTACCATTTTTATTCTTGTATTCCTTATTTTGACTGCCACTTGAAAACTCTAATTTTCTGCAACCAGCTAGGCTCAAACAAAAAACGTCATCACTCTTTTCAAACACTTAATTGGTCTGTTAGCACTAGCTCCTCCCATTTGGCTCTGCAGCGAGCACCCTCTCATATAGCAGCCAAATATGGACTAGAAAATGTGACCTCTTCAAACTTAATAAAAAAAAAGTGTTAAAAATTTTAAAAGCATATTGCAGTTGCTGTAACACAAAGAAATTATGAACAGATGCAAAAACAAGAAGCAACCAACAAAATTTTAATAGCTGCTCATGTTTCGATGTAAGTGTTGGTAATTTAGTGATTTTTTCAGTAGACTTTCTCCCTTTAAATACTTTTTTTCAAAAGCAAAGCAACAAAACCAATGTCTAGATCCAAGACTCTCTTACTGATCTATATTTGTATTTATACATAGATCAGTGAACTCACCGCTATGACGTAATTTAGCAACCTTAACTTTTTAACTTAGCTAGTTTTAATGAATGCAGTTGGCAACACTGTTCAGTGTTTTCTCCTTTCATATTTTGATGGTTTAAGTATTGCTTTGTATCATTCATATCATCATGTAAGTTCAATATGTCTCATCTTCATTGGAAGATGATCTCCTCTTTGCTGCCATCTTAACTAACTTAACTGAGACCAAGTCTTAACACTTAGGAACCTATATGAATCACTCTTATTCTTAAGTGTAGGTATAAAAGTAAAATTACATAATTTGTTGAATTTTGACACAGCAACACTTCAAATTGTGAGAAATTTACTCTAATATATATGGCCCCTGGCTAATAGCTACTGTACTTTCTATAAGGAAACAAAGAAATAAATTTGGCTATTTTTTAGAAATCAATCAATCAACCACTTTTGTTTATATAACGCTTTTAACAATACCGATTGTAGCAAAGCACTGAACATTATCAAATAGAAGAATAGAGGGATGGTGAAGTATAATGACGAGATTAAACTGTTTATTTATCAAATGCAGAGAAGGTCTCTGTAATCAAAACGATGATAATCACAATAAATCAGGTGTCCCCAACTAAGCAAGCCAGAGCTTTTTCAGAGCCGAGCAGTTAATGCGAACGTTCTGTAAGCCATTTCTACTCTGCGAAACGACGGAGAAAGGCTGGTGTGACTGCGTTGCAGCGAAGATGGCGGGTCGAGTGGCGGTGACAATAGTATTGCACTATCTGCATTGTTTACCGAGCGACCATCTTCCCTGTTAGCTTTGGCCTTTCACAAAAGAGCTAAAAGAGTACTCACGGGTGATATGTCTTTTCAAAGACGCTTCCTTCGGGATGTCCTACCATCTGTGCATTGTTGGATGTGGCCGTTACCTGGCGCCGGTGGACAGTCACGAAAGCTGCTTGACATGCCTGGGCATTGAGCATGGTACAGCAGCGTTCGTGGATGGTTCATGTTCCCAATGCGGGAAGATGACTATCTCGGAGTTTCTATTCCTCTTCCGCGTTCCGGAGTTCATGTTGGCAGCGTCCGCGGAGCTTCCGGTTCCGAAGGAGACAGGGCCAGTCTGACGGTGACAGTGCAGAATTCTCCTCAGGGAGCGCCCCTTGTCGTCGGCGCTCCGACACTGATGGAGTTTCCATCGGTGCAGCCCGGCTTTCCGGAAACGGAGTCGGATGTTTCCTTTGGAGCTCCCCCTGATGAACAGATGTCGGTCTCTGCATCGGGAGGAGAGTATGGTTCAGGACATGAAGTGTCTGCTTCCTGAGTGGCGTCCGAGCGGCGCTTATCCGTTCAAGATACAGATCCTGAGCTCATTGCAATGCTTGCCCGGGGCGCCAGAGGAGTTGGGATTGAGTGGTCTCCACCACAACGTCCTGAACCTTCTAGGCTGGATGATTGGTATCTGGGTGTAGCCTGAGGTTTGCGTTCGGGAGAAGCATATCAGTACCGTGTCCTGCCCTTCAGGCTCTCCCTGTCTCCTGGAGTATTCACGAAAGTGGCCGAGGCAGCTCTGACTCCTCTGAAGGAGAAAGGGGTTTGCATCCTCAACTACCTCGATGACTGGCTAATACTAGCACAGTCCAGAGCTCAGTTGTGCAAACACAGGGACTTGGCGTTACAACACTTCAGCCTGCTGGGTCTTCGGGTCAACCGAGAAAAGCGCAAACTTTGTCCGGTGCAGAGGATCTCTTTTCTCGGGATGGAATTGGACTTGGTTGCCCAAACAGCGCGCCTCACAGTAAAGCGCGCTCAGTCTTTGCTGACTTGCTTGAATACGTTCAAGAACAAGAATGCGGTTCCACTGAAACCGTTTTAGAGGCTCCTGGGGCATATGGCAGCTGCTTCAGCGATAATTCCGCTGGGGCTTCTCCATATGAGACTGCTTCAGCATTGACTCCATGATCGAGTCCCGAAGTGGGCGTGGAAGAGTGGCTCGCTGCGGGTTCAAATAGCTCCAGCATCTCGCCTAGCCCTCCTTCCGTGGTCAGATCTAAACTTTCTGCAGGCAGTAGTGCCCCTAGAACAAGTCTCCAGGCATGCTGTGGTATTCACGGATGCCTCCAACACGGGATGGGGCACCACGTACAACGGGCATTCAGTGTCAGGGGTTTGGACGGAACCTCATCTGCATTGGCACATCAATTGCTTCGAGCTGCTAGCAGTTCGTCTAGCTCTGGGTCGCCTCAAAGAGCACCTACAGGGCTGTCACATTCTGGTCCGCACGGACAACACTTTGACCGTTGTGTACATCAACCATCAAGGTGGTCTACGCTCCCGTCGGATGTCGCAGCTCGCCCGTCACCTCCTGTTATGGAGTCGGAAGCATCTGAGGTCGCTTCGCGCCTTTCACATTCCAGGTATCTACAACCAGACAGCCGAACAAGCTGTCCAGAGCACAAGTGCTTCCTGGAGAATGGAGACTTCATCCCCTGACGGTTCAGCTCATTTGGGAGAAGTTCGGAGCAGCACAGGTAGACCTGTTTGCTTCTCCAGAGACCTCTCATTGCCAGTTGTTTTTCGCTCTGACCAAGGGAACCTTAGGCAGAGACGCCCTGGCTCACAGCTGGCCTCAGGGGCTGCGCAAATATGCGTTCCC
>JAUCNO010000152.1:17474247-17499431 GCA_032353835.1 Enteromius viviparus
CCAGGCCAAGTGATTAGCACACCTGATTCTGATCATTTGAATGGGTGAGCGAAAACTTTTGGTAATATAGTGTATCTGTGAGTCAGTTCTGTGAGTTTCGATTAATGAAGCGCTCCTGTTCTAGACAGAGACAGCAGAAACCGTATCCTCCGGAACAGTTGTTATTTTATTTGAAGCACAACGTTTTTTTTGATATTGTAAATGTACAGAAATAAAGGTTGATCCTTTACCGATCCGAATTATGCATTACTTTCACCTTTATGAGCAAACAATTATGGCGTATTTAAGTTTCTACTGAAAAAAATAATATGCAAGTGATCACAATGGTGCCTCCGTTAGGCGTCTAACAGCACACATCTAATTAGGTTAAACATTTAAACTAACATGTGATGTGCTTGCCTTGAACTGTTTTATGTCTATAGATTTTTAGCAGGTTGTGATGATTTGAGAAGGAAAAATTATTTAAACATTGGCCTACTTAGAGTCCATGTTTGCATTTGTCGAAGTGAAAGACAATTCATAGTGAAGTGAAGTGAAGTGAAGTGAAGTGAAGTGAAGTGAAGTGAAGCGCTTATTCGGCCTCCCGAAAGATTGCGAAATAATGGCCTTCAGAAATTAACCGTCGAATTTGAAGAAACATATCAAGGTAATTTAAAAAATAATATAATAGGCAAAACACAGCAGTTTGAGCTATCCCTAAGCACTAAATAAGTTAACTAACGTTAGGTATGCACGGTTTATAACATGCCACAATGTTCACTTAATGTTAACTATATATGATGTCTTTTGAGTGCTTTCTTTAAAAACTACATAACACAATACTTGTACTTTTACTTTCAGTACTTGAGTAGTAAATTTTTAAATAAACTACTTGCAATACTTAAGTACAAAAGTTTTTGAATACTTTAGTACTTCCACTTCAGTATGGTGCTTCAAGAGCACTTCAACTTCTACTCAAGTCATTTTTTGATAGAGTACTTGTACTTTTACTCAAGTCTGGGTCTCTAGTACTTTATACATCTCTGATCATGCGACACTGAAGACTGGAGTAATGATGCTGAAAATACAGCTTTGGGCACATGAATAAGTTATTTTCAAAACATAAAAGTAGAAAGCTGTTGTTTTTTTTTAAAGTGGAAAAATATTTCACAATATTACTATAAAAGAAAAACAAAATCTTACTCCAAACTTTTGAATTGAATTGTATGTTGTTGTTTAGCTATGTGTGACCCTGGACCACAAAACCAGTCATAAGAGTACATTTTTTTTAATTGAAATTATTTATGCTGAATAGATTCCATTGATGTATGGCTTGTTAGGATCAGATAATATTTGAATATTTGGAGATACAACTATATGAAATTCTGGAATATGAGAATGCAAAAGAACCTAAATATTGAAAAATCACCTTTAAAGTGGTCCAAATTAAGTTTTTAGCAATGGCTACTACCATTCACGTTTTCATATGTTTACGGTAGGAAATTCACAAAATATCTTCATATTCAAATTGTATTATTGGCTATTGCTACAAATTTACCCGTGCTACTTATCACTGGATTTGTGCTCCAGGCTCACATATAAGTCTGTGTTAATCAAATCGAAAATCTGCAATTAAAACTCAAACTAGACTGTACTGAATAAGCTAAATGTTAAAATGTCATAAAGATGGAAAAACTACATTCCAATTGTAGCTGAAAGCGTTATCAAATAATATCAAAAAAAGGAAAAGATATTTCATAAACAATTCCACAACGAATTGTCTGAACGATCAAATTCTGTTTAATGGGTTTCAATTCTACAGAAAACAGGTGTTGCCTTCAGCAGAATTCTGTGGGGGCAGATACCATGCGGATGTACGCATGCATTACTCAAACACTTCATGACCTATATTGGAGAGTCCGCTTATCATAACACCTAATAAGCTCAGTGATGAGGAATATGTTGAAATATGTTGGTTTCTCACCTCCAGCCTCTGCATCTGGTCCTTTCCCAAAAGGTCTTTCACCTCCTCATTGTATATTTCCAAATAAGAAACCCTTACCAGAAACCTGTCAGATAACACACATTGTCAGATCTGATCTTAACAACCTGCACGTCTCTGATAAGACATGATAAGTATCATGCATGAACAGCACGGCACTCAAAAACAGCCATTCTCACCTGGTATCGCCTTCTGCTTTTGCAATATGACCAAATACATGAGCAAATGAATTTGGGATGATTCCTCTGAGTTCAGGCACTGCTCTGACACCCTCCATAGTGAACGTCTTTCCCGTGCCTGTCTGGCCATATGCAAATATAGTTCCTGAAAAAAAAATATAATTAATCTTTAACATTTCAATACTTATTAAATATTATGGACATCAAAAATAGATAAATAAATGAAAAAAAAAAATAGATAAAAAATGCATATGCAATAAATGTTTCTATTGACCTACCATTGTAACCCTCTAATACGGAGTCAATAATAGGTCGAGCAGTTAAATTATACACATCCAGCTGTTTGCTGTCTGGACTGAACACTGTGTCGAAGGTGAACGTCTTTGGCGGCTCACTGATTATATCATGTTTGTTCACAGTAATGGTTCCCCGGATCTCATCCACAGTGACGGACTGCTTATATCCCATTATCTTCTCCTTCTCATTGAGGGGTCGACATCTCACCACCACCTTCACATTATCACTCACCTCCACCTTCTCTGATTTATCCAGCTTATTACTCTGGACAAACAGAAAAAAAAAGGTTTTGTCAAAAGAAAAATTATGATTATTTTTTAAAACTCATATTCACTGGCCTTGGTTCATTTTCTGTGACATAAACAGTACAAATGTTTAATGACCTACACACAGGATGGGCTAATAAGAGTAGAAATGTTAGGTCCTGTGGACCTTTACTCAGTCCTTGTTTTAGTGTGTGTGTACGTGAGAGTAAGAGCGAGAGCGAGAGTGAGAGAGTGTAAACGTTTTTCCCTGCCATTATCACACAAGGTTATAGTTTCATTCATAAATGTGATCTAACAAGGGCAAAGGGCAAATATGAACCACATATGATATTTATATTACTTGTAAATAAGATGAAGTAAACATTTTTTGTTTTTTTGAGTATTTTAAAATAAATGTATTAATTGTGTAAAATTAAACACAGGACCATTAGTTTGTTAAAAGCCATTAAGCAGCCATTAAAAAGGACAAATAAAAATATGAAAATGCATAAAAAAGTAGTTTTATAGTTTTTTTTATCATTGAATTGTTAAATCTAAGCTAGTAAAATAAACATTTTACACAAACTATGACTGCTACTTCCTTATATATATTTACAAACACAACGTCAGTGAAGAGTATGTAAAAGACAAGAATATTTAATGCTGTATGAATATTGCACATTCCAATTAAGCTTTGTTTATCAAATGAAATAAGCGTTTTATAGAGAGTTTATGTTCCAAAACTCACAGAACATAAGTAAACAAACACCAAATTACAGTATTTTTATGCGAGAACCAAGGTTTTCCTAATAGGCGACCTTTACTATAAAGGTCACTGTTGAATGTTTTTGATAGGTGGGGTTGATGTAGCGTTAACTCAACGCTGTTGCTAAGCAGCGGATATGACCGCACGGCCTGTGTCAAGCTAACAGCTAACGTTAAATTAACAAACAGCAAAAAACAATTCATTTTTTAACACGCAGAATATAAGTGGTTTTAACATAATTTCTCAATTTCAATAAGTCTGATTCTATGGGACATCATAATATCGTTAACCCCTTGAGCTTGCTATCAAGCTAATAACTAGCAGGCAGCTAACCTGATGTGCACTAAACAGCTCTGGTCACAGAAAGAAAAAAGCATCGCATACGAATTAAATGCATCGTAGATTTGAACAATAAGGGTTAACGCGCGATAGACAACGCTGTCAAATAACTGTCTGTGAATATCTGCAGGAGATTCCGGTTGCAAAGCAAAGGAATGACGGGAAGGTGGGGCATAACAACACACATATTACACCGCGATAGACGAAGATAAGAGATTATAATCTTACCGGCATTTTAAGAATCGGATATATGCTCTTTATTTAAACCTAAATAACAGAATTTTCGTCTGGAATGGCAATCGATGAGCTCATTCGGTGGAGGATGTATTTTTCCAGCTCAAGCGCCCATCCCAACCAGCGCTTACTGCGCATGCGCGGTTTAAAAAAAAAAAAAAACATATTTATGGATATCAATGTTTAATAGCCAGAAATTTCTGCGTAGATCACTTACAAATTATAGTTACCGATTTCAAAAGATATGAAAAAAAATTGTAGCTATAACGAAAATTTTTATTCGATTTCTTTGGTATAATATAATCTGATTTTGACCTAACTCGTTTATCACATTGATTTAAATAGGATAATCTTGTACCAAAAAGTTGTTACTGAATTATTTTTTTCCTCTTCAGTCTGTATTCTGATTTAACAAACAATTAATGTGAAGTGCCTGCTGTTGTATGTTAAAATGTTTATAAACATTTAACCTCAACACGTACTAAATCCAATTCAAGTAAAAGCAAAAAAAAAAAACAGCCCAGTCGGTAGAAAATACTGAACTCTTCATGTTTATTGTTACTATAAGTTTACCAATTTTCCCAAAATTCCCCCCAAAAAAGGGACTGAGAACAGGAATGAAGAAATCCATCGTCAGGATATAGATGCTATGACGTTTTATACAACAAAACAAATCCACCATTACTGTATTGAGACGACAGGTTTTGTGTGTGAAAAAACAACCTTGAGCAAGTTATCATTAGGCCTCCCTTTATCCAACAGTCAAAGATAACTCCGTTTCCTAGAATTAACAAACTTCCCCACCTCTCACCACATCTAAAAGTGCAAACAGTGATTCAACATACAAAAAGGCACGTTTCTGTATTAGAACTGACTAATGAAGAAGGAAAAAAGTTTTTGTGCCAAGTGGGTGTGCATCAAACAAGACGTAATGTGTCATATACAGGATATTGCATTTAATTTAGGTTTATGACATGACAGGCTAAAACAGTGTGACTATAAACACAGCACTGGACGAAGAAACTGTGGCACTCAAAGGAGTTTGTCTAGGATTTCCAGAATGCTGCTGTGGAAAAGGCCTGTTTTTCCACTGATCTCCTGGGTCACCAGAATCCTTCCGTCCGCTCGAGGCCTCTGAACGACGACGATTTCTCCTTCCGTCAGCGTGAGCTCTGCATCTGTTTTAGCACTGTAACTTTTCAGAACCCTAAATCTGAAGAAAAAAAAAACATTAACTGGACAGAATTTACCAAACGTAAATGTGCTAAACCGGGTATCTAAATGCCTCATTCTGACAGGAAATGTGTTGCGGTGAATGCTCTAGAATCTCATAAAAATACTTTATTTTCTAACTGACAAAATCTGCCACTCATTGCTAGCTCGTTTGCAACACAAGAGCCATTTGATCAGATAACACAATACTTCCTGAAGACACGCTCAAGAAAACCCACCTATTAGTGCCGGACTGATTGTTGATCAGTACTGGCTTCATATTTAGAGAGAGGCATTCCATAGAAACATGATCCGGGCCTGTGCTCTTTCTGGGTGTGGCTGTTTTTGTGTCTTTAAAAAACAATGTGCTTCCATCTCGGCCCAAGATGGCTGAAGGGTTCCAGTGGTCTAGAGTCGAAAGAGCAGGCTGGGAACTAGATATTTGTCCTGCAGATGAAGTGGATGCCATTTTTGATGTCTGAGGAGCATCACGAGTCAAGAACCGCACTGACTTGACTGGCTAAAAAACAGAAACAAAATTAAATTCCTTTTGAACATTTTAGAATATCTTCAAATCCTCATTCCATCCTAGAACATGACAGCTCCCTAAGCCTAAAACGTATGCTGGAGATGCTTTACCTTCTCTATATTGTTCTTGTGAGTGTCTGGTTTGACCAGAATGGACTGAGGTGCTGTGGTGGCTTCTTTCTGGACCGAGTCCCTGCTGACCGCTTGATAAGCACCAGCAGAGGGAGCTGTGGTTTCATACGCCCAGTGCTGCGCCTTGATGGGGTTTGAGAACAAACCGTTTCTCTTTTTGGGAAGAACGGGCGAGCGACCGAAAGTGTAGATCTGCCCCAAATCCTGAGGTGGAGGCTGAAGGCTTACGATGGAATTAGAATTGTAGTTTCCGTGATGAGGCAACCCTGAAGAAAAGGCAGAGCAGAAGTATATTAGACTGAATAACACACCAGCTACAGTAGATCATTTTTATATGTCAACAAAAAAAATGTGCTGGGCAATGATTAATTGCATCCAAAATAAAAGTTTGTGTTTATATAATATATGTTCGTATATATAAACACACACACATTCAGTATGTACAGTATTTTGAAAACATTTATATGTGTGTATATATACGTATATATATATATATATATATATAAAAAACCATACATGCATGTGTGTGTGTGTTTATATACAGTATGCATAATGAATATACATATAACACACACATATACAGTACTATGTACACAAAAAACATTTATTTTGGATGCAATTAATCGCGATTCATTGTTGCCCAGCACTACATTTGCAACCATATGCAATTGTTTAATTTAAATAAACTTAAAATGTATGTCTTGAGTAATTGTTTTAATAAAGATTCAATAAAGCAAGTACTGACCAAGGCTGCATTAATTTCAAATATACATATTTTAAAATGCAGTACAACATTAATATTAAGTTTATTATTAAGATACATTTTTTCCAAAGTTTAAAATCTAAATGTTTATTTTTGTGCTCAAAGCTGAATTTTCAGCATGAATACTCCAGACTTTGATGTCACATGACCTTTCAGAAATCATTCTAATATGGAAATCGGCATATTAGAATAATTAATGAAGGATTGTGTGACATCGAAGACTGGAGTAGTGATGCTGAAAATGCATCACAGGAATAAATCACTTTTAAAACTATATTCAAATAGAAAAAAGCTTTTTTAAATTGTAAAAATATTTTTCAATATTATAGCATTTTTTGGATTAAATAAATGCAGCCTTTACTCTTAAAGATAAAGAATAATTTTTTTCCCTCCAAAGAACCTTTCAGTAAACATTTTTGTATTTGCAAAATCTAAAGAACCTTTCCAAGGTTCCATAGAAGGTTCTTTTTAGAAGCAATGAGCTGAATAGTTATATTTCAAAAACATATCTGTGTCTTGACTAGTTGTTCTATAAAGAACAGCTACAAGTGTGACGAGTTAAAGGTTGGTTTATTCTGTGATGGCGTGTTAGGGCTCGTTGGCTCTCACCCCTGTGTGTGGCGTGGAGGGCGCGTCTCACTGAGCTCCATCCCTGTTTTCCACCCAGCTGCGGTGCTCGCCCAGGACTGGCAGATGACATCACAGCCATTGTAGCTGAAGGGGTGTCGGTGTTTACTCGGTCTAGGGCCAGGACAACAGCCTGCGGCTTGTGTGAGGTGTGGCGCTTTGTTGATACTGTGCTTGTGTTAGGAATGGCAGGTTTGCTCTGTTCAAGAAACCTTGCAGATGTCCTGTGTGAAAGTTGGTATATTACTGTAAACTGGATTTTCAAGATAATACGCGTGTGCTTGTAAAACTAAAACGGTTATAACTAACAGGTATAAAAAGGTCTATAAGAATGTAAATTCTAGCATGCACTGTGACTTTAAAGAATGATATCACACGGGCAAAAGCTGTTTTTACTAAATATCAGCACATGAGCAGTTTAACAAACAAGAGATTAACATTGAGTAAGTTACATTCCAGACACTTTGTCTGTTTAACCAATGAAAATCATTTTAAACAAACGTCTGTGCATCTCAGAGCAACTGTGGTGTTTTGTTCTTGAATTAATCTGTTTTTGAATTAATCATTTGATTCAATGAACCATTATGAAAGATGTGACAGCGTGCATAGTAACCACCCTATCTGCTCTATATAGTATTAAAAATGACTAATATCACATAGAACTTAGGATGGATGCACAATGGGACACAGACAATCACTCGCTTCATTTCTAAATGCCTGTTTAAATTAATTGTTTAAATGAATGATTCAATAAATCACTTATTAAGACAGAGACTTGCTGCCACTTACCGGCAGATTCAGGGTCACATATTTATTTTTAACAGGCCAAAACTAAAAGTACACAGTAAGGAATATATTGCTTAATTATGGTTATCGAAAAGATCCTAATAAATATCAAGATATATTTTTTTACTACTAATAATCGCACAAACAAAGAAGAGAAGGAAAGTAGTGGTATGTTTTGCAGAGTAGTTGTTGTTGCTATATGTAGCTTAATTGTATTACAAACTGTTCTTCTCCTCACCTGAGCACAGGTGTAACGTAGTTGGCTGGCAGGATCCCTACTTTGCCTGTTCTGAGAGACAGTCCACGGAGCCAACCCTCTTTGAATTTCCCATAAACCCCCACCATTTCACCTTTCCTCAGTTCCAGCTCTTCAGAGCGATGAGGCGTGTAGGAATACAGTGCAGCACACCTGAACATATCAAGTTAAAGAAAAAGTTCAACCACACACCCAAAAATGTAACTACTGTCATTATTTACTTACTGTAATTGAACATATATAAAATGTTTCGTTTTTTTTGTTATGTTTTACTTTAATGCAAGATAATCTTTAAGGTGGTCCTTATATATGTCAAGATACTTTTAAATGTGCTATATAAATTGTATAGTATATGATCTCATGAAACACTTACACACTAATGGAGAGCTGCTGAGTGGCAGACATCTTGCTGTCTAAAGGCAGGGGGGATGCCTGAGGGTTAATCAGTGCCATGGTGATGGTCGGTGGACTTTCACCGCTCATTGTTCTGTCTCTCTGTAATAGACAGAAGGTAACTGGTATTTTTTTAATCTTGTGCAGCCACTGATAGCAAAAGTAATCTCTTCAATACAAGTGTAGCACAAAACTTGACCTCCAAGCATTCTTGCTTATGTAGTAGGTTGAGGATATAGTTTGCATGTGTTAAATGGGAAGTAGTATATTTTCTAATAATAACTTTACAACAAATAATTAGCAAAACAACAACAAAAAACAATTAAACTAATTGAAAACACAAAGCAAAAAACATGCAAAGACAAAAATAAAAACAATGCAAAACAAAAACCAAGATGAGCAACAAAAAAATGCCCCAAAACAAAGCTATACAAAAACAAAAAGACAATATTTAAAAGGTAAAAACAAAAGCACAAAAAAAAAACTGAACTAACTAAAAACAAGATAAAAACACGAAATAAAAAACAAGATGAGCATCAACAAAATAAAACAAAATAGCACAAAGGAAAAAACAAACCAAAAAGAAAATTAAGCTAAACAAAAAAACAAGATATGCAGTACGCAAAACAAACCAAGCAAAAGACTAAAAACAAAGCAAAACAACACAAAAAATAAAATTGATAAAACGACAAGACTAAATACAACACAAAAACAAACAAGAACAAAAAACACAAGATAAGACAAACACAAAAATTAAACCAAAAAAGACAAGGCTAAAACTAAAAAAATAAACAAATAAAAAAGAAAGCAAAAAGAATATTGTAAAATGTTTTAAGGTTAATCCAGGGGGTCATTTTCGTTATTCTCTTGCATAAGAGCAAATGAAACATCTCTGACATGAGTTTCAGAGCTGACTCAGACAGAAAACAGCCTCGAACTGAGACCTTTCTGAAGCACTGATAACAAACGACTAACAATGAGGCCATGGAAGAGTCCGTCTGAGCAGCTGAGTCATGAGTCTTCCTCAAACCGAGATCCAGTCTAATATTAGTTCATTACAAAAGCATGATGAGACAAGAGACAGATCTGTGAATTCTTTGAGAATGTCCACGCCTCTCTTAATCACTTACACCTACAGTATGTCCCATAATTATCTCAGAGAGAGCAGGTGATTACAGCTTAGTTACATCAGCACTGCCACAGAAGACACAGAAGGCCTAGAGTTATACATTAACACATTTTATTCTGTGCCACTTACAAATGAGAAACACAGCGTAGGTGATTCATCTTAGCGAGGCGGTAACATAAGCAGTGCTGCCATCCAACTGTATCTTAAAAGTACCAGATAAGTACAATAGAGCATGTATTTTAAGAAAGTCGGTTTGGTCCCATATTATATTGCATTAAAATTCTGCGTGATTTACTAAGTCAGTCAATTTCACTAATAATAGCAATAAAAAAGGCACTATGAATTTATTCTATGAAACATTTTACACTATGAAAACATTTAAGTAAAAAGACTGAAAGAGTTTTTTTTATTTAATTTTTTGGTCAGACTTTAAACCTAACCCTAACTTTAAAAAAATATTATTATTTTTATCTTACATCTACTATACCAAATTTTTTTTTTTTTTAAATGTTTTGCCAAATTTACAATGAAGATTTCCTCACACAAATTTTTAATTAAAAAATTATAGTTAAAATTAAAACATCTGTCAAGTTAATATTGAGATGATAAACTCGATTCACTTTAATTACATGGAGCCATTAAATTAAATTAATTTTGAGCTCCATTAAAGGGTTTGCACCGGCCATGAGTAAACAATGCAATTTTTATTTTTAGGTGAACTACTGCTTTAAATACTTTCTTTCGCATCAGAAAGATGCTGCTGAGTCAGAAACAGTGGGCATGTTTTTCTGGACTTCAGAGCGTTGCACAATCTGAAAAAAAACAAACAAACGAAAAAAAAGAAATAATGCATGAAATCCAGTGTTAACTGGCCCCGGGCAGGTCGTAATACGAGTGACTCGTCTTTCCATGATGTGATGTTCTCATCACCTTCTATTAATGACACAGCTGATGGCAGGAGGAGAGAGAGAGTCGCTGCTCGATGGAGAGGAATGAGCCTTTCAACCAGATAAGAGGAAAGTGTTATGTAACCCTATATGAGTCATGAGCTTGTAAAGCAGCAACAGAGAAAGGGGCATTTTTAGCTCTCAAACACGCTAGCTTCCTATCACACAGGAAAACATTTCATACTGAAAGAGGAGAGAAATACTTGCACCCAATGATAAGGGGAAATTCGAGAAAACGCAAGGAGGATTAACCTGTTTTAGGTGATTTAATGCATTGTTAGTAGTGCTGGACTAATCATTTGTGATTAATCGTTTGACAGCACTAGTGTATATATATATATATATAAACATAATTTTTCTTGAATTCATGAGTGTGCATTTATATATACATAATAAATATGCACACACACACACACATATTATGTACATAATCAGATGTATCACACAAATTTGAGACCGAATCGGCCATATTTGCATCATGCACAAATTAAGATATTATAAAAAAAATCATTCCTTGTCTATACAAGGAGGACCACAAACAACAAAAACAAACCTATCTGACTCTCCACCCCTCTCGTAAACCCAAATAGGAGCTTAAAGTAGCATGTACGGCTAACTAATGGTATGTCTGCACAGCTAATACACAGCCCAACATTATTCCCACACAAACCAAAGCATTGCAGGGGCTGCACGCTCACCTTAGGCAAGTTTCTGCGTGAGCTCCTCAGATGTGGCTTGCTAAATGTGCTGAGTTGTGGTGTCTTGCTGGAGGAGCTGGAGCCGATGTGTGGATAGTTTTGGCTGTTCAGGAGACTGACATTTGAAGGCCTGGCCGACTTGTGAGACGCTCCAGCGATCTGCCTGGGGATGCCTGCCTCGACCTTCCGTGGCTGCGAATCCACAGAGTCCCTCCTTTTGCGTTTCTCCAGAAGCTCGTATGCCGCCGGATTTGGCTGCAGCCCGGGGAACACAAAGCGGTTTAAAAAGAAGCAGAGATGCACAATAAAGGCATGCTGGGTTGCGTAAGCAGCTCTACCTGCTGCGTCTGAGTCAGTCAGAAAGAAAAGTGCAGCTAGTCCCACCTGCTCGCCCTAAACTTCCTATGTAAGTGTCAACTGGAGCTGCTGATCTGAAGAGCGCGGTGTTAAGATGGACTGGTGCAGCACATGTGGGCAGGAGGAGTGATGCTCCCTCTCTCTGTTTTTCTCATGATGTGCTGCTGCTCTGCCACCGAAGGAAAAGGAAGCATTACTGTGCCTTTACGCCTGGCTGCTCAGATGCCCGAGTGAGGCTGGCTGTTTTATCTGCGTAACCTCAGACATAATCCAGTGCACGGATAATGAAAAGCATTCCTTAATTATCCGGTGGCACAAGAAGTTCACTGGAGCAGCACACCTGTCACTCACAGATAGCACACTCACTAACTCCGTTATCACACACTGATAAGTAGAGATGAGGGCCTATTGTTCTGAATTTAATCGTGACATTAAACAGAGAAACGATTAGGGGTCAGTGAAAAGACTGACGAGTGATGACGAAGATCTAACGTCATGGGTGATTTTTAATTTTTGTGTATTCTATATTGCATAAAGTCTTTTAAAGTGCATAATAGTACATTTCAGGGTTATATTTTATTCCAAACTCAAAAGAATGTTTTCCACTAAGAAGCCTATTTTTAGGATCATAAAATCTTTGCTGTGACATTATAATAATCATAAGCAAATTATCTGCATTCTCAGTGGTCTGCTATTATTCTCACTGCGGCTCTGCAGGGGTCTGCCAATTACTGTTCGATCTGATTTTTTATTTTCATAAAAGAAAATGTGAAATGTGCAATGAGCAAAAATGCTAAATTAACTTCAGCCAAAGCTTGAGTTAGAAAGCAAAAGTTCTGGAGTCTATATGCACATTTGATTAAAAATTGGTTTCATAGACAAGGCTTAAGGCTAGTCCCAGACTGAAATGCATGTTTGAGCTGTCTCGACTGAAAATATCTTTAAATATATCAGTGCCATTGATTGGTCTCAAAATGCACACCTGTAAAACTTTCTTTTTGAAAGGCATTTTGATGGCTAAGCCATGATTAAACAAAACAAAACAAAAAAGTATTATTTTTTTAATAAATGTTTATTTATTTTTTATAATGATTGTTTCAAATGAAAAATAATATAAAAAATAAAAAATAACAAAACTAAGCTAAAGATTAGCAGCATGCCTCATTACCCCTCCAACATTAAAAATATATTTGTAAACTTAAAATATAATGTACAACTTTTATTCATATCAATAATGATTGTTTTAGAGGATTGGACAGTTCTGTGTAATGTAAGCACCACAACAAAGTATGTAAATTAGGGTTATTATAGTTAACTAAAACCAAAAAACCTTTCATTACGCTAGCTGTTTGCAATGGCAACATTGCTCATATTTATTTTAAATTAACTTGATAATAATTCACACTGAAGTAAAAAAAAATAAAGTGTTTAAAAATATCAAAAGGGCATAAAATAACAAAAATTACTAAAAATATTTGCATCTAAAATTAGCATGAAAATATATATATTAAAAACAAAAATCACACGTTATGTTCAGTATTAACTAAATAGTGTTTCTTAGAAATACTGCAATGACAATGTAAATAAAGTAATATTGTATATTTCGAGCAAGTTATTATAGGCCAGGCTTAAAGTGCAGTGCTAACTATAATTGCAATGTATAAGAAAAAGATTAAACACCCCTGGTTTAAACTGTTAAACAGATGTGAATGTACAATTTAAAGTATGAATTATAGTTGTAAAATTGATGCTCATTTTAAAACAGTAACTGAAAAAAAAAATTGAAAAACATTGTTGAATATTTTCTGCATTGCTTTGAAAATGCAACCATTTATGCAAAATACTGTTTCTTGTTTAATTCTATGTATTAATTATTTGGTTAAATATGATCTGGACATATATGATTTATTTTGGAGATTTTTTTGGCATGTTTGAAATGGAGAATAACAGCTTGTTGTCTTACCTCTGTGAGCTGCAAAGGAAAAATCCCAACTTTGACTCCAAGTTTACCTTCAACCCAATTTTCATTCACTTGTTTGATAAGAGTAATGCTGTCTCCCTGCGGGGGGAAAAGAGAAAGATAGGCATGTGTTAGACATCCCTGAAGACATTTACTTAGCTGGAATCACTCTAAGCTGCAGGCCCATTACACCCTTAACTCGGCTCCAGACCCATTTGGACCATCTGCTCTCAGAAAAAACAACACTCCAGGAAAATGTCCTTTAATGGATGCTGTGCCTGAGTCAAAACTGTTATATAATTCAAGTCCTGCGGTGTGACTAACAATACTGCTACATTAAAGAGCCCAAAGAAGAGGAGAGCTTTATTTGCTTCCCAGGTCCCACATTATGAATCACACTAATGAGGCAAATAATACCAAACATGCTTATGTTCCACATATAATAGCCTCAAATGGTACTTTTCATTACATTTCACTCACACATAAAAAATTAAGAATATAAGAATAATAGATGTTTATAGTGTGTCTGTGTGTGGGTGTTTATACATATAAAACCTTTTATTTAGGGTTAGGGCAAGTTCTGAGATTCAGAACTTTTATATACATAAAATAAAAGTCCTTTTCTGTTTTGAAATGTAAAAAAAGTAAATAAAAAGGTCATTTGAATTACGAGAAGTCAGAAATGTGAGATTTAAAAATAATCAGAATTGTGAGAATTAAATTTAGAACAGTGAGAAAATAGTCTGAATTCAGAATTGTGAAATTTTAATTTAGGACAGCACGAAAAATATTCTGAATTCAAAATTGTGAGATTTAAACTCAGAATTGCAAGAAATAATCAGAATTGTAAAAATTAAATTTAGAACTGCAAGAAAAATAGTTTGAATTCAGAATTATGAGACTTAAACTCAGAAATGTGTGAAAAATCTGTGATTTAATCGTTGATTAATTTATGCGCATTTCATCATTAAAGCCGGTTCTTTGAATCAGCTGTTTTTAAAATGCACGGCAGTTGATGCACATAGCCATATATTATTGACGAGCTAAGCAACATCATCTTCAGAATAATTTCCGATTTTGAAATTGAAATTTTAGCTCGTCTGTGATCTACGGCTCTGTGTATGAACTGCTGCGCAATTTAGAACTGCTAGAAAAATAGTCTAAATTCAGATTTGTGAGATTTAACCTCAGAATTGCAAGACAAATAATCAGAATTTAAGGATTTAATTTTAAAATAGCCTACATTTTAAGATTCAAATCAGAATAAAAAAAAGTCAAAATTTGTATATATTAGATTTTGTGGCAGAAATAGCCCTCCACACTTTTTGGCCATCAAAGAAGTTGAAAAAGTCTTGCAAAAATAGCTTAGAAGAGCTCAGTCTAGAAAAATATTACCATGTAAAACAATATTAAGATGTTTTATAAACAAATTTCCTTATCTCGTTACACATCCCTCCTCCGCCTTGTTCTGCGCCTTCCCGCAACGGGGGGCATGAGCCGGATTCAAACTGATAGGGTTCAAACTACTAGGGCTCAGAGTCCGCCTGGACCGCATGCAAAAATTTCTTTCATTATTTATCATAAGGAAGCGTGAATTCGTTAATGCCAGTTGCTTTGATTTTTTTTATGCAATGATATTCAAACATTTCTTATGGCTTTTTGTGGCCACTGCAAAAACCCAACTGAATTGTGGCGGAGCAATGATTAAAGAAGAAGAAACTAAACAGGTATGTTAATAAAGTATAGGAATGAACCTTGAAGAAGGTCAAGCATTCCTTGCTGTCCCCTGGATCCAGATTGTTAGCGTTGAAGTCATACAGAGCTCTGCAGAGGGCCAGAGGCTGTGGCTGCTCACCGATGACCCTCACCACATCCACCGGGACCAGACCGCTGCCGTCTCTGCCTTTCCCATAATACCAGTTATCATCCACCCTCCAGCGCAGGTAAATAATGTCACCTGACCTCATTGTGAGCTCGCCAGATGCGCTACCCTGGAAGTCATATAAAGCTTGAGCTTGGACCTGAAATAAATAAATAAAGCATAGGGAAGAACATAAATATAGAAGCCATTCTAGGACAATTATACTGTTACAGTGTACCATTAGGAAAGGACGTGAAATGTGTGGCCAGGTATGGTTTTCCACACTAGGAATTTATGTCCTGCATTTAACCCATCCAAGTGCACACACAGCAGTGAGAAGTGAACAACACACACACACCGTGAACACACAACCTGGGGAGCAGCTGGGTGAAATTTTTGTGAATTTCTCTGAGACCTCACATGTCACAGTTTTAAGCCTGGATGTCCTGTAAAAAGCACATCCAGGGCTTTTCAGTGAAGCTAAATGTTTAGAAGTTTCATCATGACCACACATTCTTCTAAGTCTTCAAAAAGGGCTATACTGGAGACATAACAATTAAATAGGAAATTAAATCATATCAATATTTTTAATGGTAATATTAGACATTATTATGAAAATCCGGCAACTTGTTACTCCCATTATTAAATTTTTTTATTTAAATGCTGTTCTATAAGCAATTAATATGTTAATTGGTTACAGTTTATAGATACACTGTGTTTAATGGCTAAACCAGCTTAGGAAAATTCTAACACACATATTGCATTAAACAAACTGTATATTAAATAATTTTGTTATATATTTTATAATATAGTTGAGAATCAGCCTTCAACAAAGTTCGGCATTAAAAACCTAAAAAAACCCTGAAACCTAAAACTTGATCTGTGATTCAGAGAAAAGGAAAAAAATCACATTACTTTGCCTTTTTGATGTCTATTCATAATATTTTAATTTCATTTTTTTCTTTTTACTGGTAGTCAGGAGGATATACCAATCCTACTAAACCTATCCTTCATACATTTGTCTGCAACATATTTTTAATCATTTAAAATATACTAGAATTTAGTTTGATCACTTATTTTTCTATATACTGTATTTTGATAAGCAAAGGTCAGAATAGGTATGATTGATTCATTTTTACATTAATATATCTTTTAGACTGAATGACCATGGAACTATTTTTTTCCTGTTATAGACTGAAGTAAATTGAACTCTATAAAACAAACTCAATTGTCAAGCAGATCTGAAAGTACAGTTGAAGAATGCATTATGGTGTATTGTTTTCAATTTATGCTCTTTTTAATAATTAAAAGCTAAATTAATTATGATCTAGACTCTTTTTAAGAGACATTTTCAGTCTATAATTATTTTATTTATTCTGTTTTGTTATAAAAGAACAAAACAACATTAGAAAATGTGAAACATTAACACAAAAATATATGCGTTATATAAAATGTGTGTTAATAAAGAAGAAACAGAATTAAAAGACAACTGACTTCTGCAAACAAAAACATCTAACAGCACTCTTTACTGTATGCAGTACTATAAATGCATGTATACTAAATTAGAGGCTTGAAATGAGAAATCCAGTGAGAAAAGGTCCCCAGAGTTCAAAAGCATCCTGAACCTCTAAACAGCATTACTGTGCAAATGCAATGGCTTTTTTCCCAAACGTAACTCAAGTCCACCGACCTACTTAAACCAAACCAAGGCCCAGTGTGTTTCAGTGGACATTGTTAAACACAAACACAGGGATAATAAGGCTCTGAAGCAGATCAAATTGTCAAACTGACCCACCATATGAAACAACATAAGAACCATTCAGATACACATATGCACATTTCATCATTACTACCGCTCAATAGAAAAACAAACAGCATGCTCTGTTTCATGTGGCATGACAACAGACAGGGTGTAATATGATACATGCTAGAGAAAGTTTTGAAAATATTCACACCCTATATCAGAACAACTATAAATCACATCATAATCCCCAAAAGAATAATACATGTTTACGTGTGTGTGCAGCCATACAAAAACCTTTTTCTGGGTTTTATATACAGGTATATATAAAATGAAGGTCCATTTCATGAACTGTCAGAATTGCGAGATTTAAACTTAAATTATTAATTCTAGAGATAGTTTTGAAAATATTCATACCCTATATCAGCAATAAAATACATCATAACCCTTAAAAGATCAGGTTTTTAATTACTGTTGTTAAAAGTTCCAACTTGATTAATCACATCAAAATTATTTTTTTGTTTACATTGTGTATTATTATGTATATATTAATTATTTTATGAATATATATTAATAATTATTTTTATTTATACTCATATAATTGATATTGTGTTTAATATATAACTTTTTAAAAAATAAATACATGCATTTGTGTGTACTTAGATGTAATAAATATACAGTACACGCACACATATTATGTAAACAAAAACGTATTTTGAATGTGATTAATCATATTTTTCTGAATTCAGAAACAAAAGCAAACAAGCCTAATCTTAAGTGCATGTCACAAAACTCACCAACAGCAGCTGCAAAAAAAAAAAAGGACAAAGGCTGCTTTTTAAGTCTCGAATCATTACTCACGCTCTAATGCAACAAAAGCACATATTCTTACCCCCTGTTTGGGCAGATCTTGAGAGTAACTGCTTAAAAGGTCCTCCTGGAGCGTGGAGCTGATATATCTGACGGATCTGTCCCTCGGCGTGCCGTGCTCCTGGAGGCTCTGGAGGACTCTCAGCAGCAGAGGGTTATTGGGGAGATCCTGCACTGATCCTGGAACAGCAGTTCTGCATTCGGGACAGCACATCTGAGGAAGGTGTGAAGCCTTGTGCTGCTCGAGGCACGCCATGCAGAACGTGTGCTGGCACGGAAAGACCTTGGCAGACGCGTCCAGAGGCTCCATACACAAAGGACACTCTAACAGGTCCAAAACAGCCAGATCCTCCATCATACAGGAACACACACTCCCCCTCCAGCACCTGAGACACAGTTTCATAAAGCACTCCCAGATAATTCAGTCAAAAAAAGCATTTTAGCTGCCTAACCATAGAATGACTTCTCACTGTAAACCTGTTTAGCCATGTACTTCCGTCAACACCTGTTCATTACGCTATTGTCATATGCAAACAGGTGTGAGAGCCAAGCGACGTTTGTAAATACAGTCACGACACACGTTTATGTTCAGGTTATTAGAGGGAGTACTGTAGGTTATGTAACTATAATCGAGCATAGATTTTGCTCTTATGGTCCTGTGCGAGCCAAAAACGCATTTTCATTTAAATTAAGATCAGGTGAGTCGCGCGTGACGTCACGTCTACCTGGTAGAAACGCGTTCGCGGAGATACCGAGCGAGTCAGATATAAAATTGAACATTGTACTGAAAAGCAGTTAAACATTCACGTACCTTGTGGTCAAGTAGGAATGGAAGAAGACTGAAAATGGCACGGTCGATTGAGAGCTGCCCTAAACTGGATGTTTGCGGTCAGGTGTCATCTTACATCAGCCCTCAGTGTCACTGAGATTCAGAAACACTACGGAAGAATTATGAAGTCAAAATAATGTGTTCATTGCTGCTGTGCACCTGTATAAGTTAAGATATGTTAATTAAGTGATTATTTTTTTCAGACAGATATTTGTAATGGCTTTTATTATGCATTTCATATAATTAATTAAATAAATAAAAAATAATAATATATATATATATATATAACTGGAAATATGGTGAATTATATCTGAAGACTTTATTTGCAAAAACAGCTGTTTTTCTCCCCCCAAAAATCATGTTTTTATTGTATTATCTGAATAGTTTTTTGTGTTTTTGCACACATTATATATATATATATATATATATATAATTTAATTGACAATATGTGAAATGTTTGTTAAATATAATGATAATATAAAAACAATAGGCTATTTGAGAATAACAGTACTGTAATTTATGCATAATTAAGCTGTCATTCAGTAAAAGCTAGTTGGGGCCAGAATGGTTGGTAGTTACTGATAAACTCCTTGTAGTAGGCTAGTTATTGATAGATTACTTACTGCTGAATAGAATGGATTGCAGGAGAATAATTAAGAGATTATTTACTTGTCTTCCCATCAGGCTGTTTAATGTTTTAAATGTGAATATACATTTAAAACATACTCAAAATGTCAAGACTATTAGACTAAGATTATTAATATTTTTCTCGAGGTAAGGCCGAAATCAACATGAAAACACAGATATGATTTGTTGACAGATAACCTTTTTAAGGTTATTTGTGCGTGTGATTTTTAAAACGAAAGTTTCCCGTACTATATGCTATAAACATGATACAGGCAACCCAATTAGTCCAAGTTTATTTTAAAACATTACTGGCGCCCTCTAGTTGTGAATAAGTGCAATTGAATTCTGTTTTAAATCTTGCACTATCTTACTATTTCATTAGTCATTCAAGTTTTTCAAAATAGAACCCCATCGGGTACTTCTAATCTTGTTTATAAGTTCCTAGTCACAAGACTCGTCCTACATGAACAGGCATATGCTTCAGACAGATTAATGAGCAGTGGATATATTGACAGATAAGACGAGACAAGCCTAACGATGATGGGAGATCTGCTGGTGACTGCAGCATAAATCATCCCCTGCTTTACCCTGCAATAAAACAATTCAGACATCTGTTTTGAATCTATGGGATTTCAATTTCACACATCCCTTAAACCCCAAAGTCCCGTTAACATCTCATGGCTAAATTATTCATTAATATTGGCTCCGCGTTCTGCACAAGTTCAGGACATTCACTTAAATTTTTTAAGGGTGCATTAATTTTTTATCTGTTTTGTAAGTCTGCAGAATATGGGAGTTTTTTTTAAAGAGAGATTCTTAAAAAGAAAGATTGATTGCCTTTATTTGTGTGATATCCTGTAGTTTCCTATCAGTGGTTCACTGAAGTATTATATGCATGCTTTTCTTGTAGGCTCCTTGCTTTGTTAGAATAGGCTAACGACCTGACAATACTCAGTATGACTTTGGCTGCTGTAAGACTGTGTTTGTGAGGGCTGGGCAAATGCTTTAATATGCTCTTGCTGGGTGTCTACTGTAGGTTTTGGCCTATCTAGCCAGCAGAGGGCGCAGTTTGCATACGCTTTTCTGCTTCAATTTTAAGTGTTTACTCTTTACATAAAGTTTATCACTGGCTCATAATACCAGCGGTCCATTGCATTTCTTTTTCATTGGATTCTTTGTTTGTTTTCGATCATTCTTTCAGATTTGTGCTTTCTCTGCAGTTTGAAGTAATCAAGTCATCTGAGTTCTGTGGGAATGAGTCTATGGGTGTTTATAGGCTTCCATTACAGAGCATCAATTATTCATGGGCTGATTATAAGGGTATTGTTTCCTGCAATTAGTTTACATTTATCAGAATTGCCCACACATGTATAGGCATTCATTTCTTGCTCAGCTTGTGATGATCACAATATTAAAATCTTTGCAGCAGTGTCTAGGCCAGAGAGAAAGAAAGCAACTGCAAATCTAAACACTGTTAAGGTAGCTCTGAGTAGTGCGTCATTTCAGTTTTCATGATGGGGGACGTCAATCTGTTGTGTGTACAGTATTTTCCTTGTTTCCGTTTCTGGGATGCTACAGCACCTTCTGTTTGTCCTGCTTCTGATGTTTTCTTAATTACGCTTATATCCATATGTGCACCATGTGTGGTTATGCAGCTCGCAGAGTGTTTAATGAAGAGCCGGCTGTGCAAGACCAACCTGAACAGCAACATTTTTTTTAAAGGTTAAAAGACACATTTGTATTCGACACAAAAGGATAAAACAGTTCCCAGAGATTGAACTGTACAGTGTATTGTCAAAAAAAACTCTGCCACTTTAGATGATACACAATTTGAAAATATCATTATAAAATATATAATATAATACAATTTATGTCAGGGTTGCCACTGATTTATGTTATAGATATATTACTTATCAATTCATGCACAGTTGTATTGTATTACTCATAGGCTATGTCTAATTTATAGCACTGTAACCTGAGGGGGAAAAGATCTGCAGATTAAAATAAACCCTCAAATCAACCCTAGATAGATAGATACACTATGTTGCCAAGAGCATTGGGTCACCGCCTTCTGATGAACAGATATGACTACTTTAGTACAAACCTCAGTATGAGGAATTGTGTGCTACAAATAGTTTTGTAGTAACAGTTTGGACATGACCCCTTTCTATACATAACAATAACTCTGTGTACAAGGGAAGGTTTAAAAGGAAATGATTGATTCGGTCAGTGTGGAAGAACTTGACTGCTCCGCAGAGAGCAAAGTCATAATACCAGCTGAACACCTCTGGTGTGACTTGAAATGCAGACCCTTAGCTAATAACTCATCACCAAACTCCAATGACTTGTACGTATGGGTACAGTCAGTTTAAACACTTCCGAAAATGTTGCAACAGAGATGGAAATACAATTAATAAACACATGAAGAAGGGGGTGCCCCAATACTTTTTGTCCATGTAGTGTATGTACAAGTCATTGGTGTTTGGTGATAAGATTTTGGCTCATGGTCTGCATTTATAGTCTCACCAGAGGTGTTCAGCTGACATTATAACTTGGCTCCCCGCGAAGCAGTCAGGTTTCTTCCACACTGACCGAATCAATCATTTCTTTTAAAACACTGCCTTATACACAGAGGCATTGTCATGTTCGAATAGAAAGGGTTCCTGTCCAGACTGTTACTACAAAATTAGAATAAGAATAGTATATCATTATATGCATATATGATTAAGGTTTGCACTTAGGTTTGCACTCAGATCTGTTCGTGGGAAAGGGGTGATCATATTTGGTAAGATAGATAGATACAGTAGATAGATAGATAGATAGATAGATAGATAGATAGATAGATAGATAGATAGATAGATAGATAGATAGATAGATAGATAAACAGATGTAATCAAATCTGCATAACAAAATATTTGGAACAAATACAAAAGATTTGTCACAAAACAGGGAAAAAAAAATAACTAAAACAAACATAGATCAAAATATTCAACCCCCTGCTATGAAAAGAAAGTTGAAAATCTGTCACATTGGATCAGCTTAATTATCCTTGTCTGAAGGCTTTGAATCTAATTTGGAAACCAAATGTTAGCTGTTTCAGTAGCAGGTGGTTCCCTGCCAAATGCCTTTACCATCCATCTGCGGCGCACCTGTGCTCTCATTCTGCTTCTCCTCTGCTTCGACAGGTTATTATATTTTCCATTGAGAAATGCACTGTGCCTCTCAGCTCTGGGCGATGACACCATCACAGAAGACGCCACTGTACATGATTGAATTAATGACTGAAAATGCCACTGGACGCTGGTACTCCAGCACGACAAGAAGAACATCGAGCCACTTCAGCTTGGGTTTGGCGGTGACCTGATATGGTTGTGCATGTCCATTAAGAGCGGCCTGTCATCAGTTTGGCATCTGTGATGTTGTGACATTCTGCCTGACCTCTAGGCGAGATGTCTAAGGTCCTGTTTGCCTTCTGGACCTGACGGGCCTTCATCAGAAATAAACCTCAAGCGCTCCCATTACAGAGGACATTACGTTCATTTGCAGAAAAATAATTTGATATGAGTATGATAGAGCTTGTGTTGCTTAGTTTAACATATTTAGTTTCAACACTCACATATCAAAATAAATTCCTATAATAGAAATTTCAGGGCCAATATTATATATTTCCAATATTACAGTAGCCTATACATTATAATGTGGTGAACATCGTAAAGTATGTTCTTTGCTTAAATTGAAATGTATTAAAATTATTAAATAAATATATTGTAGAACATTTTTGATAAAATAATATAATAAATATAGTAGGCTAAATAATATATATAATATTATATAATACAATTATAAATATTATATATATATACATACACACACAAATTTATTTTGGCTGTATGGAGTGAATGTGTTTGGTGGTGTATGTATATTGTAGAAAATATATCAGATTTATATTATATTTAAATAATTGTATTTATATACTGTATAAATATTTTGAAGCATGTTTTATTATATAATTGTTTTCAATATACTGAAATACATTTAAAATGTACTTATCTTTTTACATATTTACTTTTTTTACTCTATGGATTGGATGTGTTTGGTGGTGTTGTGTGTGCATGGATCACATAGAGATTTACATCTGCCTGTGAAATTTAAAAATGGGACATCCATGGCACATGCATGCGGCTCATCTATACAGAAGCCAGCTTTTAATTGAAGAACACGTAAACAGCTGTCAGAACAAGCAAAGGGCCTAAATATAGGACGCACACACACAAACATGCATGCAAGCCAGCTGCCTCCCTGTTTGTCCTCACTGAGAAACACTCTATTTCCACTGACACTAAAAAAACGAGCGGGAGAGAGGGGGTTGACTACAACATAAAACCAGACTCTCCTTCTCTATGCCCTGGGTTAAGGCTGATTAACTAGCAAAATTAGAAAACCAACCACAATGGCCTCGCGCCAAACACAATTTTGAAATAATTGATCTCTGCAATTCCCTCATGCTTTATTCCCATTGATTTCCAATGAGTGCTATTGGGCCCAAAGGAAAATTCCATCACTGGTGAATAAGAATGCAGGGAGGAAAATTAGGCCACATTTAACATCAGCACACACAAAAAAGGGTCTGCCTGAATGCTTACTGAACTGATAAGACCTTAATTTATTATAGCATGGCTACTCATAAACAAAGAGAGCGAGGCACGGCTCACCGATGAAAAATAGAGAGCGTTCATGGTGATTCAGAAATCAAAAAGGAAAGGAAACTTCGTTTTTTGAGTTGTGTTTATGCAGCTGGTGCGAAACAAACAGTCTTCTTTTATTATTTCTCCAGATACCGTGCAATAAGCTGTTCGGTTTCAAAGTGAAACTAGTAACATGATTACATAGCTTCCCACATGTTTGTAAATGATGAAACTAATTCACATCTGAAATTATACTGGCTGCCGTTCCCACACTTATCTGCTGGGAAACAAACCAGCTCAGTAATCGTGGCTTTGATGTGTTTGTCTGTATCTAATTCCAATTCCATACAAAGATTTCATTTTTGAACAGAGGACACAGTTCTTTTGCTTCATATTTTATGCTGCGAGTCCCCCGAGTTTTTGTCCTTTCATTAAATGCTTGCAAGCAAAACCTTCTTATACAGCTTCTCTGATCTGTCAGTGCTTGCACAGAAAATGCATTATTATAACAAATCTGTCATGTGCTGAAATGTTTATTATATACATTAATATGAAGATGCATTACAGATGCAAAATATATTGCTTAATTGGGTATTTAAAGTCCACACACACACAGACACACACATAGACATATATGGGGGTAGAATTGTTGCATATTTCCAAACAGATGTATTATGATCCACAAATAAATGTAAAGCCATTGACAAAAAAACAAGCATGTTCACAAATAAATCTTAGAGTT
>JAUCNO010000152.1:17517105-17530385 GCA_032353835.1 Enteromius viviparus
TCTCCAGACCATCATCGACTTCACACTGCGTCGCTGTGGTTTAATGACCAACAACGTTCTGAGAATTCAAGGAGCTGTCGCCGCTATCCTGCAGGAATTAAGAGACGAGCCATTTATTCGCCGCCAAACTGCAAGAAATCAGAGAGAAGCTGCTGGACAAAACCTGCAAGAAAACCATTTACGACGCCGTAGATCTCTGGCAGAGCAGTCCCACCCCCACAGGCGTGTGACAAGGGTTGCGTGTGTAGCGTAAATTTTTTTTCAAAAACTATGTGATCATACCACGGTAGAAAGAACAAATGATCACCATGCTGCGTACTATAATCAACTGCGAACGCAATCCTGAGAGGGATTACAAGGATCAAACAACACGTATAAAAAACTGACCAGCTCTTACGGCAGTCCACCCACGCTGGAGAATGGCCCCTCCCTGGAAGATCCCCTTAAGAAAGATCCTTCTTTCTCAGGGGATGGGAACGATTTGTCACCCGTGCCCCGATCTTTGGATCCTGAGTTTGTATAGACATTATAAAGGCACTTTTCAAAGATTTTTTTAAATTCAAAGATTTATTAAAATAAATATATAAATAAATAAAATAAAATAAAAAACAATGTTTGGACAGAGGTGTTAGAGACATTTGACTTTTCTTTTTTCTTTTTTTTTTTATTAAAAATTTAGCGAAGTAATGAAGGTGTCCCAGTTGTTCTGGTTTTTGGTCCTCATCCGGCCTGATAAGTGATGATGAAGTGATAAGTCAATAGTTTGGGTCAAAAGTGGGTGCCCTCCCCCTTCGCGCAGCTCCCAAAGCGAGCCAAACTCTGACGCCAAAGCATACCATGGGGTCGAGGGGCCGGCCTCTCAGGATTCTCCTGGTGGAAAGTTGTAGTCAAGGAGGGGTCCAAATTGTCCTCCGAATTCACCCAAGACCTTTCCTCCGGGCCGTACCCCTCCCAATCTACCAGGTATTGGAGAGTTCTGCCCCGACGTCAGAAGTCCAGGATTAGATTGACTCGATAGATGTTGTTGCCCTCAGGCAGTGGGGGCGGGACTTCTGCAGTGGCATCCTCTTCCTGGTCCCTCTCTCCTCCCGGGTCAGTAGCGAGCTTAAACAGAGAAATATGGAACGTGGGTGAGATACGGTAATTATTGGACAACTGTAAACTAAATGAAACTGGTGTAATGTGCTAAATGATCTGAAAAGGATCCACATACCTCGGACTGAGCTTTTTGCAGGGAAGACAAAGACGAAGGTCACTGGAGGAGAGCCAGACCCACTGTCCGACTTGATAAGGAGGACTCTCCCTACGGTAAGGTTTAGCTTGTTGGGTAACCCGGTGTATGGCTCGTTGGAGGTGTACATGTGCAGCTTCTCAGGTAGCCTCGCTCCGTTGCAGCCAAGTGTCGACAGCTGGTAGGTGAGTAGGTTCTCCAGTCCAAGAAAAGAGGGGCAGATGAAATCCTAGTACACATTGGAATGGGGTGAGGTTGGTTGCGGGTTTCCTTATCGAATTCTGGGCGTACTCGGCCCAAAGAAGATACTGTACTTGCTCCAGTCCTGCTGGTTCTGATGGCAGTAGATTCGGAGGAACCGTGTTAATTCTTGATTAAGTCCCTTGGCTTGACCGTTGGCTTGAGGTTGATATCCTGATGTGAGACTCAAGTTGATGTTAAGTTTAGAGCAGAAGGCCTTCCAGACATGGGAAATGAACTGGAGACCCTGGTCTGACACGACATCATCGGAAAGACCATAAAACCAGAAGACATTTTGAAGAAGAGAAGATCTATTGCACAATCCATCTCTCTGTATGGCGGAAGCTGGGTGGCCTGTGTTTTGCTGAAGGCGAGGTGAAGATCTTGATATGGTGCGGGTAGAGTGTCCAGGGCTTCGGTACTGGCTTGGTGAGGGTGTTTCTTTGTGGTTGTGATAAGCAAAGATGTTGAAAATTGGACGACCATTGAATTATTTCTCTGCTCCTCCAAGAGATGACTGGGTCATGTGTGGTGAGTCAGGGTTGTCCTAGGATTACAGGGTGGTTAGGTGAATGAATTATGTGAAATTATATGGATTCCTTGTGCAGTGCACCGGTGAGGAGGGTGAGTTGTTCCGTACGGTGAAGAACTTTGCCAGACCCTAAGGGTTGGCCGTCGAGGGCTGCCACGGTGACTTGAGAGGTACATAGCATGAGAGGGATGTCATGGATGTTAGCAAATGCCTGATCCACAAAGTTTCCTGCTGAAACTGCAGAATCAATGAACGCCTCAGTACAGATACTACGTCCTCTTATAATTAGACAAACCCCCAATAAAATTCTCCTCTCTCTCTCTTCCTCTGTGTTATGAGTGAAGCCTATCTGCATTGGTTTCTCAGGGAGAGGGTTGGAGCTTAAAGGGAGTGGAGAGTTGTAGCGACGAGACAGCGAGAGCACAGGAGGGTATCCACTTTGATGGTGGTCTCCATATACTCCTCCAGAGATTTCCCTTTGTCGCAGCAAGCTAACTCAGATTGAAGGTCCGCCCACAGTCCGCAGCGGAACATGGCCTTTACGGGTTTTCCTTTCCGTCCTGCCTGTGCAGCCAGAGTGCGGAAGGACATTGCGTAATCTGCTGCAGAGGAGTTACCTTGTCGCAGGCTCACCCTTGGCGTCCCGACAATCAGCGTCATGGTCAAACACCTTACGAAATTGTAGTGTCACCTCCAGCCCATAACACAGTGATCAATTTCAGAGCCTTGCTTATTAATAGTGTTTACACTATAATTTGGATTATATATGGCTCGTTCAGTGAATCCAGACCGATACAGTGATCCGCCGTAAAACAGCGATTCTGTGCAAATTCCCTATAGAGTCTTCAATGATTCTGATTTGCTTCTTTGTTTGAGCTTGATTAAAAGGTAAAAGACATACCCCTAGTTTCACAGACAAGCCTTAAGCTAGTCCCAGACTAAATTGCATGTTTGAGCTGTCTCAGATGAAAAAATCTTGCTCTGATTTATGTCCATGTCATTGTTCTGTGTTACAATGCACACCTGTAACATTTCTTATAAGGCATTTTTGTGAAAGTTGCTTATATATCTTAATTTAACTAATGTCCTGGTTTAAGCTAAGCCTCGTTTGTGAAACAAGCCATTAAAGCATAAAAATGTAAAATTTAAAAAATAAAACAAATGTGTTTTTTTATTATGAACTTATTACCTAAACATTTTGTATATTAAGTACTCAAATACTGTGTGTTCTATAAAATTTGTGTTATTATTGGCATCTGACTGCAATTATAATATTACTATATTATATTATTTGATAATACCTAGAATATCAAAATCTTTTTCCTATTTAGCACCCAAACTGTGTAACAATTTACCTAATACTGACTGTTCGGGAGGCAGGCATACTCTGTCAGTTTAAAGACACATGTCTTTACTCTGGCTTACACATAACACACTAATAAACATTTATTAATCAAATCCGAAACACTCCTCTTAACCCTTGCTGCTTGCCTAGGCACCTAATTTCTAGTGATTATCATTGTTTTGATTACAGAGACCGTCTATGCATTTAATAATTTCTTCATTATACATTACCATCACTTTATTCTCCTATTTGATAACGTTCAGTGCTTTGGTACAATCTGTATTGTTAAAAGCGCTATGTAAATAAAAGTGATTGATTGATTGATATGACATTAAAAAGTATTTTCACCTAACCTAACCCTAAGTCTGATTAAAAGTTCCTATTTTAAAAACAGGAATCTTATTACCTAATCCAGATTACATACAATCAATTACTTCCTATCACTGATTATAGTATATATATTTGTATTTCAGATACTGTATATAATATAGTACATACTTGTACATATTACATTTAAATAAATGAGTATTCATCTTTAGAGAAATATTTCTTTATGTCTCTCAGTTTAACTTGGTAGGAAGTGTTTGATGAAATGGGGTTGAGGTTAGCCGCTGGTCATTCTTTCTTTCTCTTGTCTGACCAGGGTTTTACTCACCCAGAAGTTCCCTCAAGACGTTCTGCTATAGATTCTTAAAGAGAGCAGTGTGTTGGTGTACAAATTTTTGGATCCTTCCCATGCCCTTTTATTGATCTGTTTGGGAGTACAGTATAAAATGAACACAAGGAATAGACGGAAGGGTCATTTTGTTTTTTTGAACACATGGGCACAAGTAGACAAGACTGAAGCCGGATCAAAAGAGGATGAAGCTGACAAATGCCTTTGATGCTGATTGAAATGTTTCAACTGCAAAATCAATTAAATGCATCTTGAAGTTATATCATTAGTATGCATGTTGGGTTTGAAATGTGTTGCTGAGCACAAAACTATGGAGACAGTAGTCTACTGTGAATCTCCCACTAACAAAATATTGACCAGGAAACTAGATGTTTAATGCATTAGCTGAAAAAATACAGTTTGCTGAGGATCATAATAGGATGATAATAGCATAACACAAAAATGTTGCCGGAAACCTCACACATCTAAACCTCCTGCTTCCCGGAGTTAAAGAGTGAATCCTATTTCTTCAGCATAAATAACATTTCACTAACTGAATGAAAGTATATTAGAGTGTCACCTTTTAAGCAGATTTGTAGAAACCCGTTGAATCCACTAAATATAAACCACTAATTATAAAGTCAGAATTGGGAGATATAAACTTACAAATATGAGGGTCAAAATTGTGACTTTATTTCTCAGAGTTGCTCAGTTTATATGTTGTAATTCTGAATTTATTTTTCAGAAAAGCTACATTATTTCTCAGAATTGTTCCATTTATCTGAATTTATTTTTTAGAATAGCTTAGTGCTGTGCAATGAATCGATTTTCCAATCTTTCTAATTACAATTACGGATGCCACAATTCTGGAATCCTTCAATTAATCATTCAAAGTCCACTGTTATTCTGCACGCTTAATATGTGTTGTTGTTGTTTCCTAACATTTTATCTTAAGGGTTTTCCCATTGTTTTAATTTTAGTTTTAGTATAACATTATTATACCATTGAGTTTAGCTTGTTTTAGAGAATAAAACAATCCAATGTATAAATGACATCTGAGGCTTAATAAAATAGAAAAGCTTAATAAAATAGAAAAGGTGAGTGTTTTCAGCTTGTTTATGTTCATCTAAAAATATGGAGTGCAGTTGCTTTAAACTTGTAAAGCAAATTGTGCTAATCACTATTACAGTTTTAATGGAAAAATAGTCAATTATGATAAATTATTTGTCATAACTGTGCAGTCCTAGAATAGCTTCTCAGAGTTGCACAGTTTTTACCTCTATCAATTCTTATTTATTTTATTATTTCATTTCTATTATCCTATTTATTAATATTATTTAAGAATAGCTATTAATAGCTATTTTTTAACAATTGTATGTTTATGTCTTGCAATTCTGACTTGACTTATCAGAAATCTGAGTTTATATGTAATTATGGAAAAAGGTCAGAATTGTAAAAAAAGTCGCAGTTACCTTTTTTATTTTCTCTATTCCGTGGTAGAAGCAGGGTTCCATGATTTGTCTTCGGTAAATGCATAAAAGTCTGTCATGCTTCTGCAACCTCAAAGCTTCTCTGTTGTAGACGAAATGTAGCAACACTGCAGAATCTAATGGCTAAAAATAGTCAGTTAAAAATGGTACTTGTGATGCATGTATTTATCAACAATTTTCCTTCACAGTAACAGAAAAAGAGAAAACAAATATATCAGGCAGCAGAACACAAAATTACACCGCTATGCATCTGAAATCAGCTGAATATTGCAAAGAGATTTGACTGGCGGTTTAGTATTAGATTCGGCAAAGCTCATAATCTGTTAAATTCAGAGAGAAGGGTAAGGTCATCTGCCATGTTCGTGAAAAGACAATTTACCCTCCCGCATCTTCTATCTGATTTGCATACATATATTCATTTGACACAAATAAGAAACAAGCAGCTCTTGATTTTTCTGTCAAGAATCCAGTTTAAAGGCTGTGCGTACTCTAATGTCAACTTGCAAGAGGTGTAACATTGCAATGTGTCAGGATTATACCAACTCCAATGACAAAATTGTATTTTAAACCCAGTTCGTTTAATGATTCATTGCACATTCCGAATAAAACATCCTCATATACCCACAAGCAAAATCAAAAGTCTCTGTACAAATGTTCACAATGACAAACAGAAACAGCTTAATATATTTTAGTTCGATCCAGTTGTTGTATTTCCTCTGGGTTTGAATGAATGGTGAATGATGTTTGGTGAATAATGTAGTTCACATCACAAACTAAATGTGTTCATTGATATGAGCCATTACTCTATATGAGTAAAATAACATGCATTGGCATCTGTCTACCGCAAAAACATACTCACTTGTGCTGTTTTAAATAAAGGGTAAATTTGTGGTAAAGGAATAGTTCACCCAAAATGTATATACACTAAAAATTTACTCACTCTCAGGCCATCAAAGATCAGATCTCAGATCAGAATTCGTCATGAATGTAGAAATTCAGCATTGCATAACTATCTCAGCAATGGATGCTCTGCTGTGAATGGGTACCGTCAGAATGAGAGTCCAAACAGCTGATAAAGACATCACAATAACTCACACCACTCCATCAGTCCATCAGTTAACTCGAGAAGCAAAAGTTGTGTCTTTGTAAGAAATAAATCCATCAAAAAAATGTAACTAAATATGAGTCTAAAGATGTGAGTTCTCTTTTTATAATAGTGCTTTCTCCAGTAAAAAGTCATCTTGTCTGAATCAGGGGAGAAATTTGCACAGATCAAGCACCTTTTATAAGCCGAAAACAGCTCTAAACAAATATGTTGCTTTATTTTGACGTGAGAGGACAACCGAAGATTGTCTTTTTAATCATAAGTTATTTTGGACTTATATGATTTGAAGTTAAAAATGTATTAATTAAGGATTTGTTTTTTTTTACAAATGCACAACTTCTCAAGACATTAACTGATAGATTACGGTGGTGTGGTTTTAACAACTGTTTAGACTCTCATTCTGACGGCACCCATTCACTGCAGAGCAACCAATGCTGAGCAAGTGATTGAATGCTAGATTTCTCCAAATATGAAGAACAAACTCAACTACATCTTGTATGGCCTGAGAATAATTTCAGTGAATTTTAATTCCTGGGTGAACTATTCGTTTGCAAATCTATCAGTTAAACACAGTATCGAATAATGCAAACCACATTCACATACGAATCCTGTAGTTCTCACATGTGCATTGCATTTACAGGTGAAACGCCGTACAAAAGTGCTGTGCCGAGCATCACCAGGTAATACACACTTGTGATTATCGTGTATATATGCAGTCTGTTTTTTTTATTTGAGGTTGGTCTAGACGCCGTGAAATTGGTTTAGACTTTAATGTCATTGTGCCGAACAGGACCGGTCCCTTTAGGAGTCACTCTAGGTTTACTGAAATTGTTAATTGTGCATCTTGCCACATGATTACACAGACGAGCCAATTAAGCCTAAGCAAAGAAGAATTATGTCATCTCATGAGCCGAAAGCTCCGCTGTGTTGCACTAATAGGCTCGGTGAGCCTGCAGGAAATCATTTCAGAGCCGATATTTTTTCAAGAGCTCGGACTGCCACATGTACTTCCTCTCTGGAAAGCGCTCTGGAATTTTAATCCGCCGGAAGTCCTGGATGCATTTCTTCAACTCCTGTTCCGGAGTCAGCTTCTCTTTGGCCGCTTTCCTATTTCCTGGCATAGCATCACGTGGCCCGGCGGTCCGAACACGGAGCAGGTCGGTTCTCCTGGGAATTGGGGTCGGACCTTTTTTCACTGGACGATCCAGAGTCTGGATGTTGGGTTGGCGGGTGACCGGGCGGACAATGACCGTTTCCTGCGGAGAGCTGGCTTCCGATTGGGTCTCGGAACAGGAAGTGGATAGCTCGTTGAAGGAAGTGCCGCTCTCACCCTCCCGCTCGCTCTTGTGGCTCTTGCAGCAGCAGTCGCAGTGAGAAGACGACCATCCAGATGGGCCACCTTAAAAACACGAAACCCACAAATGTCATCAAAGCACATATATAGCCCAAATAATAACAGAAGTGGCATTTCGGAAGGAAGTGTGATATTGTTGTAGGTATTAGATTGCAGAACCGTCCGTTCAGGAATGTGTGAAACCTGATAACAAAGGTGAAAGAACTGAGGTGAATGAAGATATTCCAACACAAATGCTCCTCTAATGATACGGATATTTCTCATTTTACACAGTCAATGCCCATTTAAAAGATTAAACTTGAAAATTAAAAAGCATCATGTGCATTAATATGCAAGAGTGCAAACCAGTCGCTTGGCATTGAGCAGGTTGACCTTATCAAGTTGACCTTATCAAAGACATAAAGAATCCACATTTAAATCACCATCTGAACTATATGCATCGATCTGTTTTGTGTTTTGGACAAAGAACTCTGTTAAAACCACAAAGGGCAGAGTCCTTGTCTCAAAAAGACATCAATCGCTTTTGTTATCTGATGTGCATGCATCAAAACAGACTATGACTGCAGAGAAATCTCCAAACATCAAAGTATAAGCTGAATGACGGGAGATGCATTTACATATTCATATTTCCGCATAATCCTTGTTTGCCATAGAGGTGGAGAATCTGAGCTTTGAAAACATGCTGTCTGTCTAAAACTAAATTTAAATGTCTGAAAATACGACTTTGAGGCACACTGTGAAACTGTGAACGGATGACATCCCATTCACCTTCACAGGCAGAACGCAAAGCAACCTCTAGCTATTCTGTTTCCTGCCAGGCCTGTATCGGCCCAGGCGTCTCCTTCAGTTCACGGACACCTATCACCTCCCACTGCAGGGATCCTGCATGAAGAACGTGTCCGGGTCATATTTCATGTCAAGATCAAGGCAAGAATTATATTTTTTTTATAAAGAAAATAAGTCTGTTTTTTAAGACAATAATAATTACAATTCTTATTGTTACTGTAATGCATAAATACATAAAATATATTTAAATCTTTAAAATCTTTAATTATGACCATTAAATTATCTTTAGTAAAATAAATAATTAAATGTAAGAAGTGAAGGTTTTATTTGCCAAAGTATTAAAAAGAAGGTTTATTTTTTGCAAAAAACATGGTTTCGAGAGATTCGTGTACGCAGTAATTACCCACGGCTGTTTGCCGATTCCCTAATCAAGTACACCCAATCACATCCACCTTCCTTCCCTATAAAATATCCCAGCTTCGATGTTTCCACATCTCGCTTTGATCGCACCCTCCTCCTCCCCTTCTCCACCTTCATCCCTTTTTCCCTCGTCGGGGGGCAGACGGAGAACGAGCCGAACGCCGAACCCTCACGCACACCCTCGCTGGGGTTCTTTTCCTTTGGGTTCGGAGTTCGCCGTTTTCCCGGCTCGCTCCCCAGACAGCTCGCCAAATTTGCGCTAAACATATACTCTATTTATTACCAGGAAACGAGAACTCTTGAATCATTATTTAAGACCATTAAAATGATCTTTATCTTTTATTGTAATTCAAAATATTTATGAATTTATAAACCAGTCTTTTATGGAGAAAAAAAAGTGATCAACAAACATTTTTTTAATGCAAAGTGTAAATAAATAAATAAATGCATGAATAATAAAAAAATAATATTAAAAAAAACAGTTAACATCATTAAAATTCCCTGTATTGTGATGCAAAAAGAGAAGAAAATGAAATGCAAATTAAAATAAATGCAAGTAGTATTAAAATGAATCATTGGTTAAATCCATTAACATTCTATTTGTTGTAATGAAAAAAAAGAAAATCGCATATAAATAAACATTTGCACAATTGTACATAATAGTAAATGGTCCTTCATGGACCATTAAAATTCCCTTTGGTGCAAAATGTAAATAAATAAACACATGCATTAACAAAAAATAGAAAAATATAGAAGAAAATAAAGCAGCAGTTAAGACCATTAAAATTTGCTATATTGTAAAGCAGAAACAAAATATAAATAGATAAATACATCGTGATATAATAGTATAATAGTAAAGCTTTTATAGATAAAGGTGTTGCTTGTTTTGCTTGCATTTACAGATTTTGATAAAAAAAAAACATTACAAACTTTTCCTTTATATTAATGCAAATTAATATTGTTTAAATTGTGATCATTTGGTTTATGTAATTTAACTAATTTGATTTAATAACTTCTTAATGCATTATTTAATTTGTAATGTAAATTATTCCTATAATGTGGGAGATAAATATGACCCTAAATATGACCTTTCACATTTTTGTGTGTGTGTATACTCGCTGGTGCGATCTCTATAAATCGCAGCTGTGGTTTTCAAGAACATAAAACACAGTACCTATAGCTTGACAGAGGCTCGATAAAATAAGTCTGACACTTTCTCCCCAGGGGTCACCGTATCTCCACCTTCCTGTTATTGGTGTTTCTCGTGTATAGAATTTCAACCCTTTTCCCATCAGCTTGACATACTATTAAAAAGAATGATTACCAGCGAGACGTCATCTGCATAGAGGGATGCTGTTTTACATCTGAGTATTGTTATTAGCTAAACACGACTCTCAGAAGCAATAATTTGTGTTCATTGTCTCTCTGAAGCTGCTAATTTATCCTGATTAATAACAAAATCATTCAGCTGAGCTGCAAATACATTTTACTGAATGCAATAACAGGCTAATTGAAGGCGGTGTGATTGCTAGTGGCTTTCTAATGGGAATCCATGAATCTGACACCAGAATAAGCTGAACATTTCCCTGCATAACAATTAAAGCAGGTTCTCCTCTCTGCCCATCTCTCTTCTTCATTTCCCTTTGCTTATGGAGAAGCATATGAAGGGTGAATATAAAAAGGCTTTTACTGAAGGATTGTTATTAATGGACAGCCTGATGGAAACATGGCAAGCAACAACGCCATAAAACTAAAAGAATTTTCACCTTTTATTGTGCTTTTATGTGTCTTGACAAAAAGGTGAGTGGGAACAAGTGGCTAAATAAGGCTGTTGTTAGAGATTAAATGTCCTCTCATGCAGAGCTGGAAAACTCATTTACTTTGTAGTCTTTTATTTTATTTATTTAAACTTGTGCTCTTGGAAACTCAAACTTTACGAATTGTAGATTGCAAATGATGATTGAAGGAGTGCATTGTTGGAAGCTTAGTGATGGAAGACTTTAGAAAAACCAAGTCTCACAATACTGTGAAATGGAAGAAAGTGTGATGCGCTTTTTGGCAGAATAAGTCCCGCCTTCTAAATGAAAGAGCCAATCACCAGTTGAAGTCATTGCATCACTGCAGCTGCCAAAAAAAAAGTGTCGCTGGATTACAGGTAATGTTAATAATGTTCAGTGTCTTCCACAGACTGATCATTCATCAGGAGAGATGATTTTGTGGCCCTTGATATGCTATTTTATTCTCTGAATATTACAGTCAATTACAGTCCTCGCGCCGCACCGATCTGCATATTTTGTATGTCACTGTTTGTTAACGCACCTGATTCAGCATCAGACGTTTCTTATAAACCTTCATCGCTTAATTTCAGAAGACCTTTATTAACCCCTTGACATTGTGTGAGACACTTCTTTTTTTTTTTTTTTATATAATGGATGCACTTAAAAAATTTCCAAATCTCAGCTACCATTTACTGCTATTAGGTTTGACATTTTTTATATAACTCTGATACTAGTTTAAAAGAAGAAAGTCATATACACTTAGGATGGCTTGAGGGTAAGTAAATCATGGGGTCATTTTCATTTTCGAGTGAACTATCCCTTTAACTTCAAGTATGGTCTACAAAAATACCAGAATAAGCAGAATATTTTCCTGAATAACAATTAAAGCAGGTTCTCTTGTTTCCTCCGCCCCCACTTCTTCTCTCTGTCCATCTCTCCATCTTTGTTTCTCTGCAGCAGAGAAGGGTAAATAGAAAGGCTTTTATTGAAGGACTGATACAAAATGGATGGTATAACCTGATGGGACCACAAGTCAAAAAAGCAAGGCAAGCAACTGCATCGCTGCCATAAAACTACTGTAAATAACCTGGGCTGGATCTGCTACTCAACTTGCTGTTGTCCTCAGATGGATGCATTTACTGTATATGGTAACTTAACGTTTCCCAGAGTCAGACTGTAAAGATCTGGAGACAGTGCATTCCACGATCATTGCTTATTGGTATTACTGTAAATGGTAAATATCAAATGGCCTCGGTCAGCAGGACATTAGGCTAATCTGGTGCTGTTTACCATTAATACTCACCAAGCTTATGGCTGCAGTTTCTATCAGACAAGAAATTGATTGCATTTTGCTGTATCCACCCCATCCTCTGTCTTCTGATCTCCGAGTGACTACAGAGCTACGGCTGCACGGATCATATTGCAGGCCCATTATGGTTGGGGCTTGTCTGCAGAGCTAAATCAGTTACCGTATGTGAGTGCCTTCTCATGAATTACACAAGCCTGTGAGATGCATTTGGCACCGGGCTCGAGCAGAGACAATCTCATCACAAGGGGCAACCACCCACCAGCGTCTACCCACAATGCAATGCGTCTAAATGCCTGAGAGTGCTTCAGATCGCAATTCTCCTGAGCGGCGTGCTCAGCGTAATGTGTTTGCTAGCAGCTCAGACAGCCATCCTAAAAATAGTGTGATGCACATCTATGCATTTTTAATTAAGACTCAATCTCCTAATGCTTAAATGAAGCAGCTGATGCTAATATGGGTAAATCATATGGGCGGCAACAATGTATTTGAGTTTATGACCTGCAGTCATAATGCTTCCTGCGTATCTGTGCATTAAAGTTTGCAGAGATGTTTAACTGCTCAGAACTATGTTATTAATTATGGATTGTGTCTACTGGAAATTACACACCCATTATCTACTTTTTTACTTCACTTGATTTCCTCTTCCGTAGGAAAGAGACATCACAAATGAGATTTCTTTAATATCCGAATTGTTTTTCCTACACTAATAAGATCAAATGGAAAACAGAGAGATTAACTTAATTCTTCTGCTTCTCTGATTTTTTTCCTGAGAAAAAAACGCCAATAATAATCACATTTCTCCTCTACTTTTATCAAACTGTTCTTAGAATATTCAATTAAAATCTGAAATTTCCAAGAACTCAACAACTTCTCATCAATTGGGCATTTTTGCACTTCATCATAACACATCTTTAACATAGACTCAACAAAAATATAAAAGCAACACCTTTGTTTCTGGTCTGATTTTTCATGAGATGGACTTAAAGATCTAAAATTCATTCCAGATACACAATATTACCATTTCTCTCAAACATT
>JAUCNO010000152.1:17530485-17556877 GCA_032353835.1 Enteromius viviparus
AGAAGTGCTCACTATCACACATTTAGACTGATTTGTGAACAATGTTTGAGAGAAATGGTAATATTGTGTATCTGTAAGTCCATCTCCATAAAAATCGGAGCAGAAACAAAGATGTTGCATTTATATTTTTGTTGAGTGTATATTGTCTATTGATGCTTATTACGCAGCTTTGTAGAATACTTGATTCTGATTGGTCAGTTGCCACACTCCAAGGTTTGTTATGAAATTTTGTGTCGGGCTGCCGATACCCCTGTCGGGCTTAATTCTTCAATAACAATCTGCTGAATGTATATTATCTCGCTTATTACACAGCTTCTGGCCAACAAAAGTAAATAATAAATAAATAAATAATATCAGTCAGTCGAGTCATCCTCTATCATCTTACGTTTTGAAGTTAATGTTGAAGTCCTCCATTTTAACTCGTGGTTGAGCATTTTTAACCAAATTGCAGCAGCAATGGAGTGATATAATTACTAACGGTGACTCGTAGCACCCGGATGAGCCTGTGTAATTAGTTTTACCGGTTGTTATCTGGGAATAACCAACCTTGGAATGTGGCAACTGACCAATCAGAATCAAGTAATCCATGAAGGTGTGTAATAATCACAGATAACAACTGGTAAAACTAATAACATAGGCTCATCCAGGTGCTACGAATCATCTTGACTGTTAGTAATTATATGTATCAATCCAATGTCGCTGGAAGTATGGTGATAACAATCTTACATAAAGCACTGGTACAAGTAATGACTATGCAAGGAGATATTTATGTATTAATAAACTAGTGTATTTTAAGTCAGTGTGTCGACTGCAAAGATGAAGCTGACTCTGGCAATACAGTGAAGCACCCTCAGAGAGAAATGCACCTTTTATACAGATTACATAACCAGAGGATATCTGTTTTTGATTTGAATTGGTTCATCCAAACGTAGGCATATCAAACTTTCTGAAAATATTCATGTCTGTTAAATAAATAGTCTATATACGGTGACGATTTTGTGACGCGTTCCAGTACTCGGAGAACAAGACTGCCCCTTTTGTTTTCTTTATTTTACAAAAGCACATCACTTTTTTTATATTTTGAGTGCACACAAATAAAAGACCTTTTCCATTATGAATGATGCATTACTTTCATCTGCATGAGCAAAATGATGGCATATGTTATTGCCAGTAATTGCATCAACAGCTGGACATGGATTTGTTTGTGAATATTATCTTGATGAGCAAAAGATTATTAATCATTAGTTAAACAAACCTGCAAACTGAGGACACAATAGCAGCTTTAGGACCACCATTTAGCTGACATGTAAACCACCAATGTTAGCTGATATTATATTTCATTTGTCTGCATCTGCATATGCATCACATATTCAACGGCCTATGGGTTGAGACTATAGGGTGGTGCTAACTTCCAGATCGGCCTACAAAAATGAATCGTCACTGTAGCTATAAATTAACGATTTGCTAATTTGCTAAAATCTATGTAAGATGTACTAATCAAATGTCATTTAAAATGTGATCTGTGTGGATTCAAAACCATCCAGCTCCAATATAAGGTCTATCTACAAACAGCAATGGGGAAAAAAAATTATATTCTCAGTTCTTGATAAATGAGTCAAGCCGTCCAGTTTGGTATGCCAGGAAAGTCAACCAATCATACTCACCACCACAACCCTGCAGGCATTGCTGGATTTCCATGCACACACGCACACGCAAACACACACACATACGCATATTGGTCTTAGTTTTCACAATACAATGATAACCATAGATTTTACAGACATGAAAATAAAAGTCTTTGTGCACCCTCAGCTTTTATGGTTCTGACTTCAAATTATGGTAAAGACATAAAAAAAGCCTCTTTGTTCTCAACAGATCGGCTTGATATGAGAAATTAGCAAAGGAATCTCTGCACACTTGAGGCTTGTTAATGAGAACGGGCCCACTGATGCTAATCTTATACTGTGAGTCTGTGCCATATTTTCATTCCATGAAGAACAGAAAAGATCAACATCAATTCAATGCATGATGATCAGCTATGTGCATCTTAGGGGTAGTTCAGTACAGGAGCTCTGTGTAAATAAATATAATATCTGAATAAAGTCCTTCTGTTATGGTTTTTGAGCTTCGCCTGAGGTCTGATCATGTGTATGTGCTTATTAATGTATAAAGTAGGCCAATTTTGTCCTTGCAGGGGAGCAGTCATATAGAAAACTCATCTTTGCAAATAAAAAAGCTTGTACTGCATTTAAGAAGCAAACATTTTACTTGGAATATTAAGCTGGAGAAACACAAACTGTGCTGATAATAATACAAATGAGGTGTCCTTCTGTAAAAAGAGCTGATGCATCATGGGAAATGAGCCAGGGTGACAGAACAGTCCAAAGGGGCTGGACTTAATAAACATCCATTGTCCTAATCCAAGGACAAGCAGCGCCAATCCCAGTCTCCAAGTTTTCTATCCAAAGGCTTTGTGCTGGAAGATTACAGACAATATGACAATTTCATCCTCTGACTGATGTTGACACAAGCTGCAATCTCTTTCCATTGTTAAAGGCAGCCATGTGCATCTGAAGGAAAGAAGCGTCTGACAGACAGATTGGAGAACCCAGATCATCTCAGTGTAGCCATGACCCTCTCAAAGCGCTGATGGGGCGCAATAAGACCAGCAGAATAAGATGATAGAAAACCTGTCATCACTACAGTGGCTTCTTCTGAGATGTGGAGAAAGGCAAATTTCACAGTGTCATGGACAGTGAGGGAAATCAGGACTATTCAAATTCGAATTGCTAATCTAATGGCTTCTTGATTTGGGAACATAAAACATGCTTGTAATGTATAAACACTATCAGTCTAGACATATTCATATTCTGTTAATACTTCTGTCAGAGGGGCTTTTTAAACTGTACTGAAAGAGTATATTGGAGACATTTACTTCACCAGCTGGATCAATCCACCCATTCAACAAATAAATAAGGAATTGACCAAATATATTAGAATGTTTATATTAAATATAAATTTAAAGCTACAAAGCTGTCACTGGGCTATTATACACAAAATTAAAACGTATAACTTTGTCACATGTTATGGAACATATTGAAAGTATAATTAAAAGTACATATTAATGTATTAAGTGTACATATTTGTTATAATATTAGTTTAATAGCAAATTGCCATTAAAAATAAGTTTAAACTGCAATAATTAATAATTAATTTGTAATTAAAATTGTATCGCTTCACAAGACTGCTCAGTTCATATGGATTTATTTTATGGAACTTTTTGGAACTTTAAGTCTTTGGTCACCTTGAGATAAAAACCTGCCAAGTTTCAGTAGTTATATAGGTTTGGATATACTGTTTTCATGTTCCTCACTTCACGTCTCGCTGCAGTTTCAAAGAGAAATGTCAACTGAGGGGCGCTAAAACACAGGTTTAATACGTAAAACCTGGCATATTTTTATTATATTGATATAGGTATGTATTGCGGTGGTTCAGAATTGAAATATACGTAGACTGTAGCTAAAAGTTAATTCTCTATCATGTTGGAAATATAACCTACACCAAATCCAACTCTATCTACCCAATAGTGTTGACCAATGCAAAACTGTTATAAAAATGCATTTGTTGATGTTACCATGTAATTTCGACGTCCTTTTATGCAGATTTGAACTGTTTGTCAAACTGTAGTTACACAGGAGTCAAACCGGAGCTCCTCGTCTCTCAAGTACATCTCTGTACTCCGTGAGCTGCCAAACAAACCTATTGTCTATGAAAACACATAGATATGAAGCTGGATATGTGTCATGCTAACATTTAAAAGCATCAGTTTTCAAATCTCCCAGTATATTAATATTGTTTTCAAGTCGTAACATGTTATTCTTCAAGTAACTATGCCTCATTAATCGAAACTCTTTAAATTTGTGTGAGAAGGAGTAAAAGGTGCCTGAGTTTTCCTGCCTCTTGTGTTCTTTTCTTTTGGAAACTGCAGTGATAAGTACTTGTTGATATGTTTTTTGTGGTTAGCTTAAAACATACCCAGGTACTTTTTTGCCATGAGACCAGGTAGTCTTCTCTAATTCATATTATATGAAAACCAAATGTAAAACAGTATGACCAGACTTCACGGTATTCATAAAACAGTAGGCATTCATGAAACAGTAGGCATTTAGTATGAGTATTAAAGAAAAGCTATAATAGTAATGATAGTTATTATTGCACTTTTATTTAAATGCAGATTAAAACGATGATTGTGCATTAAAAGCAAATCCTGAATTTATTTACTCAGCAATTTTGTTATTTTGGCCTTATACTTACTTATATATTCATCACTGTGCCACGTATCATGGCAAAGCCAGCATAATGAATGTGGTACATATATAAAACATACATTTTAAGAATACTAAAAAAGTACCTAGAGAGTACATTGGATTTGTGCCCAAACCTCCATAACAAAGCATCATCTCAGTGCACTTGCAATTTCACAGTTTTCTTAAGCACGGAAATCTTTAATACACCGGATATGACTTGTTCCGCTGGATAATCACTAGCACTGCTTTCTCGCTCTTCTCCATTTACTTTCCATCTCAGGTAGAGTGGGTCTTTCTGTACAGCAGCCTAGAAAGGAACAGTCAGGATCTGCCCCATCTCAACTCCCTCAGCGGACAAAGAACTCGTTTCTTGTGCCAGTTAAACAATCGCTGTAAATGACCAGCGTTCACAGGAATAACAGACACTGCCTATTCACATGAGGTTATAGCAAGAATAATCTCTATCTGTCTTTGGTGTATTTTGACAAGCTTAGTTGCCTAGCTTGTGTTTCAATTGCTGTGGGCCTAATACACGCTTAAAGCACATTTGATTATCCCCCCATCCCACAGCCTACTGTATAATCTGCACTGGACTGGAAACAATGTGACAGGCTAAGTCGTGATGTTGCAATACATTAAATGCAAAATTATAGAGCGTGGGCTTGATTCTAGGTTTTGAACGTAGAGATAATTATGCATGCAGCGTCAACTACACTGGACGTTTCTGCTTTATGATGCAAAAACATGCCGTAGATCATCAGTATTCTTGGGCAACAGAGAAGGTGACCTTAAGAAACATCTAATAGCTTTTTAATTGGAAAACTTTCAAGCTGGCTTATGATGTAAATAATTAGCTGTACTGTTTTGGTCCTTAATGATTAAAAGAATAAGGCTCATCCATTTGAAAAGGGATTGTTATTGAAAATGATCAACTAAACTTTTTTAAATTCATATTTCATAAATTATTCTTATTGTATTAGCTTTCAGGAAAAAAAAAACAAGTCTTGTTTTTACATATTTTGGGCTGTTCATCATCAAAGTGCAATGTACTTAGAATTTAAAACTAATGAGGCTTTGCTTGACAACAGGTCAAGATTTTAAGATTAAAATGTAATGCTATAACTGATGCAGGCCATAAATGAAAACGAGAAATGAGTTCCGTCTGAATGCAGCTATGAAATGTGTGAGATGTTTATGAATCGCACAATGCTCATGAAGTTTGTTTTTCTGCCGAGTAGAAATCACTCTGGCTGTAATCTTTGGTCATTAATCACAGCTATTAATTAATGCAGAGACAAAACTGACCAGTTGGTACAAATAATTTAAAAAATGTCAAGGACAACCTGCAGCACATTTACTAACTGCAAGAATGGGCAGAGATGGCATGTTAAGTGATGAAGCACATAAGAAGGAGGATGAGTAAGTAATCGACAAAGAAAAATATGCAACCCCTATGACCGCAAATGATATATTACCAATCTCTCGGGCGGTCTAAATTGGTAAAATGTGTCATGTGGGTGATGTTCTGAGAAGTAACAGCACAAGAGAAGGCAGTGAGGCCTGTAAAAAGCAACTGGTTCATTTCACCAGAGGATTCAAGAGCAAACAAATTCAAAAGAGAAACAAGAATCCACTAATCATGCTGTAAACTCAACTCTGCAATGTAAAGTGGAAATATAACATTTCAACCATTAAGTGTAATGCAAATAACTACATTATAATTGTATCTTGTTATCTGGTGTGGCAGGAGTGTCGAGCCCATTCGATACTTTCCCAAGTAGATTTAAATGCAACTTTAAATGCAAAAAAATATAATAGTTTGAATACTCGTATAAAGCTGTGGTAGAAGTCCAATAAAGTCATCATCTGTAGATCTTTAGCTTTAACATCCTCATGTCTCTCCAAACTCAAAAGCTTTTTCTTGCCGTTGAAGAGAATGTCAAAGCTGCTTCTACTAAAATTCATGATGATCATAGCTGTCAGGTTCATTAGTTTGCTTAATTCAAAAAAGTAATCGAATGGGATTTAAAGCCAGCTCTCCCTTCATGTTAAATTAAATGTGTGCTTCTATAGATCATCTCATTTTACCCTAATAAAATGTAACATCTAATTAGAAAAAAAAGGTTTTGTTTTGTCATTTCATATTTCGTTCATCTATGGGCACCAAGTAAAATAAGATAATTTCATTATACCCTAATGCTGATTCCCCACCTTAAATAACACAGTCAGTAAAGAAATAGTTTCACAGAGAACCCACACTGCAAAACATACTTTTTTAGCTTAGATTGTTTTGTCATTTCCAACCAAAATATCTAGAAATTCTTAAATAAAGTCAAAATTAAGTTTTTACAAAGAACAAGCAAAATAATCTGCCAATATAAGGATTTTACAATTTTTTGATTATTATTCATTGGAAATTTATTTTGCTTCTTTTAAGCAAATATTTACTTAATTTTCCTAAAAACAAGACTATAATTTTTACTTTCTAGAAAATCCTTCTTGGTTTAACAATTTTTAGATATTTTGGCTGAAAACAAAGTGAAAAAAGCTATTTTATTATATAAAAAAAAATTAATATTATAAAAAGCATTAGGTTATTTTATATTATATATATATAGTATGAGATTAAGCCAGGACTAATTCTTTGTTAATTGAATTTCATTTAATTTTTATTTTTTTTATTTTAGAAACATGTCTTACAAAAAAGCCTGGGGGAATTTTAAAACCAAACAATGGCAGTAATGTATTTCTACTAGTAATGCTTTTTTCATTTTTAGACAGCACCAACTTTTATTTTAATCTAGGACTTAAATCTAAGTCTTAAACCTTGTTCGGAAAACCACCCCATTGAGTTTAAAGTCATTTATAGGTGATTTTTTGGATAGAAACTTTGTATTTGATTTTATGTAGCCCTTTGTGATTTCTATATTTGTTTTAGAAGCCATTGTGAGAAGCCAAAGTTAAATATCTCAAGTAGCAAGAAATCTCTTCTTCCGTATTATGGTGTATATCCGAGACTAACATATAATTAAAAAAAGAAAAAAATATGCGGTGGGTTGTATCTATCTATTGTATTTATCCAATAGCACAGCACTTGACTGTGGTGTAGATTTAGACTTACAGTATAGCATGACTTCTTATCTTGATGTGTCATAAGTTTTCCATTATGTGTGGGCAATGGGAGGGGCTGAATGCTGCAGTAATTATTATGATGACAGAGAACAAATCATTAAGCAGCCATATGTCCATTCGCCCCAAGTTTTGTGACTGTCCTCCATTAGCTCTCTGTTCCAGGCCCACTCTTTTTAGTTTTTCCAAGGGGACTCGTTTGGAATTAAGCACAAAGTGATTTTTAATTGGCCATATGCTGCAACATCTCTCTCATTTAAGACAAAGGCAAGTCAAATGAAGCACTAATGAAGGCAGGCGCTGGAGAACAATTGCATATCCAAAAGGTGCACATGTAGTTAAATAAAGAGAGATTGAGTGAGTGAGCGAGCAAGCGAGAGAGAGAGAGTAGGAAGTGACATGATCATCACTGTGGTAGATTACTGAAATATTCATACCCCACTCTGTTCATATCCCTGAGAGCTATACTTGAGGGAATTCTCCACATCTGCATTGGCTCAAAAGCCTCTCTCTCTCTTCTATCGATGTTATGCGCGGACAAACTCAGTTCAGTCTTCTAATACTTTAAGGGAAGTGCATTTGTCACTTACATTAATGAGCACGTTTTTAGTTCGAGGCGGATTATAGAATTGATCTGAATAGAATTGATTAAGCTATCAGAGTGCACCGCCTAGTGGTACTATGAGAAAAGCGTGAAAACCACACATTGTCAATGTTATGATTTGAATTCACTTGATTCTAAAGCAGGGTTCCTCAAGTCTTGCCCAGGAGGGCCAATGTGCTGCAGAGTTTAGCTCCAACCCTGACAAAACTCATCTACCTTTGATTTTCTAATGATTCTGAAGACAATGATTTAGCGTGCTCAGGTGTGTTTGATGGTTAGAGAGGAAAGTGGATCTTGTACGCTACATTTGAAGAATTCTGTGATTTGGATTTTGTGATTTAGGACAATGTTATATATATTTATTAAATGGCTTCATGGATTACTTGATTCTGATTGGTCAGTTCGCACAATACAAGGTCTGTTATTCCCAGATAACAACCGGTAAAACTATTGCACAGGCTCATCCGAGTACTATGCATCTTCGACGGACTGACGGTTAGTAATTATAACACTGCGTTATCGCTAATAGTTTGGTACCATCTTGTTGCTTAAAAATGCTTAACCACGTGTTAACATTAATTTTAACATGTACTGTACGAGAAAAGCAAAAGCAGTAGATAGAAGATAACTCGACTGACTCATCGGTTAATTTTTTTTATTATTATTGTGTTATATTATTTATTTACTGTTTTATCATCTACTTTTGGGGTAAGAAGCCATGTAATAAGCGGGATAATATACAGCTTATCGCAGAATAAAGGCTGACAGGCTTATCAGCAGCCCGACACAAACCGGATATATATGTATATATATAGCTATATATGTATGAAGAGTAGCCTAAATTAAGACTTTAGATGCAAAATGAAGAGTTCAGATGCATTTAAAAATGTGGCATGTAAAAATGTCTTTCTCAGGTTTGTATGTTTAGGTATCTTACCTATTCGCTGTCATTAAGGTAAAATATTTATGGGTAGTAGGAAAAATGTAGGCTACTAAAAAAGCTGGGATTCGAACTCGGGACGCCTGTAGCGCAATGGCGCTGTATGTTGATGTAATGGCCATAAGACCTATGGACACCCACACTGCGAAAGTCAAACTATGGTTTATTTAAAACACTATTTGTTTTTGCAATTAATTTTTGACAACAATGATATAGGCTAAACCACTTCCATGATTTAACATATTGTTATTGCATATTGTTGTGAAATAAACTGCACTTACGGTAGAAGACGTACTCTGCGTTATTGGACCAGTATCTGTCCTCACTATGTCTGTTGTGAGGAGAAGCGGTGAGCGATGAACTGCACGCCACGATGTGGAAGCCGCTCTCCGCGAGCATATCAAACGCTCTCTCCAGGTGGCGAAACTTCAGGTAAAACTGTGAGGTGTAGCGCTCAGCTGGCCTCTCGGGATCCCGGCTCTCGTTTAGAGTGTCCCCAAAAACTTCTTTGGCCAGACCTACTCTTCCGCAGATGAAGATTTTGGGTAGTCCGCGAGTTTTGGCATCAGTGTCCCTCCCAAAGGCGCACGGGCTCCTGTATCCCACCGTGATGAAGCCATAGCGCCTATCGCGCACATCCAGGTAAGACGCGGGGAACAACCTCTGATCGCTTCCCTGGGATGCTTCGTCAAAATCACCGTGAAGATATTCATCCGGGGTGAGGATTTTGACGAGCTCGGGCAGCTGGAAGAACTCAGCCTCGCGTTTGAGCCTTCCTTTCTCGGGAAAATAATCCGGCAGGACGACGCTCTTGTCGCGGAGATAGTCCAACACATATCGGAAGAGAAATCCGTCCCTGTCGATGAAATAGCGTCCCTTGATGTCCTGCGCGAGGTCGTTGGAAACGTCCTTTTTAGTTGAGAATAATTTCCCCAGCAGTGAGTTTGGCACGCTAGTGAGGGTGGCATGGCGAGTGTAGTACACCTGTCCGCCTACATTGAGCTCAACCACATCAGAAGAGCAACTCTGAGCGCATCCACTGTCCTTGGGCGTTTGATAAGTCCTGCAATTTTCAGTCAGGGCCATTTTAATGCGTTGCACGCTTCACAAAACGAAAAAGCGGAGACGCAAAAGTTTTTGATTTGATTTTTGTGGCCAAAAAGTCAAGAGGAACATAACCTGGAAGCGCTTTAATAGACATTCACAGTCTATTGCGTTACGTGCAGCATCTCTGAGAACTGCAGATTGTTTATAAAAGTATAAACGCATCAAAAAGACACGGTAAGAATATTAAGCTTTTCCCACAAATATAACAGGGCATGATAAATCTGAACGCATCTCCCTGTTATTCATAATAATGCAGAAATAGAAGAGCGCTCACCCAAGGGAACCAATTGTGCAGTTCATGTAGAAATCCACCAGCTGAGAATCCAAAAATAAGTTCTGCTTATAAAAAATGAAAAACTGCACCAGCTTCAACTTCCTTCAGAAGCTTCTCCTTCATGAGATCTTGAACAGTTAGTCTTCATGTACTTGGCACCCACCCAGGGTTTCAGTAAAAGGATCTGTAGTTAAAAAGGAGGGTGCGCTGGGAAGTTTGTGCATCCTGACTCTCTTGAGCATCAGCAGCGTAGTGCGAATGAATGCAGCGTGCCGAGAGAGGCTTTGGACGGGGGAGGGAGACCATTCTTAGGGAGATGAGCCTTACATCATCTTAAAGGAAAATGACAGCTGGAAAGATACAAGCATTTCACCATGCTTCTCCAGATTTCCAAATATACTCATGGAGTTAACATGCTAGATGTGAATCGGTTCGGCTGCTAAATAAATTTTCACATAAATTTAAAATATTTTCAGGCCGTCCAGCATTTGGATGTATGTAGCATACCATCGCATACTGGATTCTCTGCAGTGAATGGGTGCTGTCAGAATGAAAGTCCAAACAGGTGATAAAAACATCACAATTATCCACAAGTAATCCACTCCAGTGCATCAATTAACAGCTTTTGAAGTGAAAAGTTGTGCGTCTGTGATAATTAAAAATCCATCATTAAGGCGTTTTAACTTTAAACAGTCACTTCTGGCCAAAATACAAGATCAAGTCCAAGTTCAAGTTCCATAACAACGCTTCCTTCAGTGAAAAATACCATCTTCTGTGGTTCTCACACATCAAAATCCACCCACATGTTTGGTTAGATTGTGCTTTATTTGAGCATATTTCTCTTGATTTAAATGAGGCAACTTCACTGGTGAAAGCAATATTGTAGAAAGAGGAAAGCAATAGTTTGAAATATGTCTTGATGGATTTGTTTATACAAAAATGCAGCGTTTGGCTTCTTAAGATGTTAACTGATGGACTGGAGTGGAAAACAAACTCATCTATGTCTTGGATGTAAATGTTAACCAGTTTGTCATTGTTGGGTGAACTGCGCCTTTAACAGTGTTTGAGTTTCCCAGAGATTAGGTTTGGAGACTTTTGGGGGGATCTGAGGGTATGTTATAGTTTCAGGACCACGGACAGATCCACACAAACCTGGTTCAGTTTGCCGGGTTTTACTAAGCAGCTAATGTATACTCTACAGTAATTTGAGTATTAGATGATATTTGATAGTGCATCGGCTTTGTGTAATGCATATGCATTGCCTCCGTTCCAACTCAGCAGCATTTCAATTCATATCGCTTTTGCTCTTACAGAATATTTTGTTCAACCCACTGTGAATTTAATGCCATTTTATTGACTTTCGTCTAGTGTAACCCTCCCAAGATTTTATGCACCCAGAGGATTCTCTGAGTTAGAGAACATATTTATTTTAGTATGCAAACCTTTGGCATTGTGTGCCGATCTTGTTTCAAGGAATTTGTGTGCTCGGCTTCACCAAGCGATGGCTTTGAGGCTGTGGTCACGCTTACACTGCTAATTTTGTGTATTCTGCTGAAAAAGTGTTGCTAGGCACCGAAAGGAGAAACTGTGAGTGGGATTCAGATGGCAAATGCTCTGCTGTTTTCTTTTTTATCTGCAATAACGTTTCATTATAAAAGACACACAGTTTGTTGCATTAATACCTTCAGTAATACATGGCATGAACATAATGATATCTTCAGAATTCAAGCTGACGTTTCTTCCCTCTCGTGAGGGACTGCTATAAATATACAATTCTCAGAAGATATGAATCATTTGACTATGCTAGGCTGCCAACATGTACTTTGTCTGTTTGATTTTATTCAATTTAAAGCAGGTAAAACTCAGAGTTCCAGATGATGACATGCAAAGTTGAAAACATGCCTGCAGCCACTGCCTTTAAAACACTTGAATAATGCAGGACAACTCTTCAGGTGCACACTGATTTGGATCACTGGAAAATGTATAAAGTTGTGAACCAAGAAATGCAATAAGGAAAAAGAAAATCTAATTGCAATTAGCAATCGATCCGCAGCATGCATGTTTCATTACAGATCATCCACGTATGAATGCATATTATCTTTTTATTACTGGTCAGACTGTGTGGTTTCATCCATCCATAAGCATAACACATACACTTCGGAGGAGGGAGTCATCATAGCTGTGCAGCAATCCATTGACCTAGATTTGCAGTATTCTCTGGATTTCAGCCACCCCTGCCTCAGAGAGGAGCCATTTATGTGGATTTGGATGTTTCTGCATTCAGAGGGCTGTGGGGCTGCCTTCATGCTTAATGGAACCAGAAGAGTGCCATTATTGCAATTTTCTATTTTTTTCTGCTTTTGAGTGAAAGGGTTTGATCCTGCTCCCTGCAGTTCTAATGGTTTCATTATTCCTGATAGTTTAAAAAATCAACACAAATAAATTGATTTATGTACACCTCCACACATTTTACACAAAAACATACACGCCACCTACATTTTATGCATCTGGTTTTCTTTCCTGAAAGCTGTGCCTCAATTAGGTAAAAAGACATTCAAATTCATCCCTAATAATAGCCTTCTTCTTTCAGGCTTGTCACTTTGTGGTGGGAAGAATTGATCTGCCACAATGATTTTTAATGATTGTTTAGTTGCTTACCCTCACAATTAACACTGTACAGGTGAAGCTTATATTCTTCATTTATTTATTGATTAGATATCTGTACCAGTTGTGATGCGTTACTGATTATTAGGACAAATAAGCTGCATAATTAATACAAAGCCAAGTGTAATGAGATTACCATGATTGACAGCAGTAAGGAAAATTTGCTTTCGAGCATTTGTAATTCATCAAACTCTCAAAAGCACTTTTAACATGTTTCTACTCCTAAACCTGAAGCATCCACTAGGTGGAAGTGTTAGGTTGTCACCTACATAATCTGCTGTTGGTTTCAATAATTATTATAATAGCAGTGATTAGCTGCCATTATACATGAAATGAACCCTTGAAATATATTTTTTTTTGTAACCCAATGTAGTCTGATTCGTTCAAGAATTTAAAATAATTTATATAAAAATACATTTAGAATGTTTTGTGCTAATTCTGCTGATTTGTTTAACTGGGGGAAAAAATTAATTTTATTGATTTAAAAAATAATAATAATCTAAATTAGTAAAAGGCTATTGGTGTAGTTTTGGTTGTTGACAATGAAAAAATAGAGTGACCTTGAATAAGTTTAACCTGTTTGTTAAATGTTGAAAGCCTGTTTGACAATAAACTCCTGATTATAGATTTACATGTCAACCTTACAGTATATGTCTAATTTAAAACAAAAATAAAATAAAAAAGTAAACGCCTTAATTTCATTTTTTATCCTTTTTGCCTAATTCGTCTAATTCTTAAAGTAAAAAAACCTTGGTTACACTTTATTTTACAGTGCCCTGCAGTGTATAAGTACATTTAGGCTACTAAGTAATATTAATAATCAACATGTAGCATAGGGTTAGTGTTAAAATTAGCATTTGCTTTAGGGTTATTGCATATAATTATGCATAATTTACTGTTATCATGTAATGAGTAGGCTATAAGAGCACTGAAAACTAAATTGGTTTAAAAAAGTGTAACATGCTCAACCAAGAAAGAAAAAGTGGAACGGATAGCAAAAACACAATTTGCTTGAAATACAACTGTTATGATATGTTCTTTATAACTTGCAATGATTGTAATAAATGCAAGAAGAAATGCCATTTTTTTCTGCTTGTGTATGAATGAGAGAATAAGGGCAGACGGAAACAGCAGAGACAGAAGCGGTGGCGGAAGTGTGATTTGTTTTATGGTGATATCACCGAGGTTACTCACAATCACATCGCACGCTCACCCTATGAAGTCACTGTAATGAGAGGCGAGATGTAATAACTCAGTGCTGCCAATAGGTCGCACTGCATGTTGTAAACAGGGTCGCCACGGATCTCCACTGTAATCTCCATTTTGAATGTTTTTATGGTTTGGGGTTTTATGGCACGCCTCTTTTCTCATGGCCGAGGACGAGTAAATTGCCTGGATTATCCAGATGGTGTTATGAATTTGGACTAAAACGCCTGGTTATATCTGAGCTGCGATCTTCTTACGCAGCTTGGCGATTTGTCTTGCTCTTCCGAAACGGCCTCAGACTGCGGCGAAAGCTTTGGTGTTGTTGCTAATCGCCAACAGCAGAAACGTCTAAACAAAACAATGCCAGATGATGCAACAAATCAAAACAGGAACGTAAATATCATAAGGTACGTAAGTTATTTCGACCTTCAAACTGACCTCTCTTGTTAACCGGGCACTTGAATACAAATATTGACACCAATAGCGTAAAAGTATAGCAACTAGTTTCAGATCAGTAACTCGTTTCTGCTTTCACTGACTAAACTCGCGAGTTGTTTTTCAAGGTTTGAGTCGTTTTTTGCTGCGCTGTTAGGCCGATTTCTGCGCTTTGGCGGTTGCATAGGTATTACGCGTTATTTAAGGGTTTATACTCTAAATGTGAAATGATTGACTCGTCTGTCTGCTTTGGATTAACAGTAGGAGCAGAAATTAGGCCTCAGTGCGTGTCACTGTAGTACGCGCTCGCGCTGCTTTCTGCTGCGAGTGCGCGAGACTTCCACTTTTGGGATTTTCATCCGTTTATTTTAATATTAGTCGAGGGACGTAAGAGGCAGTAAATCCTCATGGATTTAGCTGCAGCTTTTGGACAAAATAGTGTTTACGACGTTAGAGATTAAGCCATTTTTATGAGGCAGTTATTAAAACATCAACTTCAGTCAAGGGTGCGTATGCTAATAAGTGAGTGACATATTTAGCTAACGGGGTTTCGTTATTTTAATACATTTGAATACAGGTAATTTATCCAAAATTACAAAATAAACTTTAAAAACCATACTTATATACAATACAATGTAATGTGTATGCAAAATAGTGCATATTTAGGTCTTAAAATGCCATAGTTGATGCAGTTACTACAGTAAAACCAATTGTTATTGAATGTCCATTAAATAAGCTTTAAGAATCCTTTTATCTGGATTATATTTGTTATTCTGTTTACATTTTTAATACCTGTTTGGGCTAATACCTATCTACCAGATTAGTTTGTTTGTTTTGTACATTTAGCATTCATACTATTTTAGAAAAAGAATTATTACCAAGTACATACAAGAAAATGTAGTCTTGCTAAAACTTCCAGTGACAAAAATAAGTAAAATAATTGTTCACATACCTTTATTGTGGTTAAGTTTCCTTTTATGTACATATACAAACACAACAATAAGTAACATGAAAGCTGATATATTCACAACATATCTTCATGGAACATGATCTTTATTTAATATCTTAAAGATTTTTGGCATAAACTAAAAATCTTATAATTTTGACCCATACAATGCATTGTTAGCTATTGCTACAAATATACCCATGCAACTTAATATTAGTTTTGTGATCCAGGGTTACTATATATATTTTTTCCCCAAGCAAGAAATGCTCTTACCATGGTGCAATTTGTCTACTTTCTCACTGCACTTAATAATCTTTTCTTTTCATGATGCTTCCACTAAACTAGGTTTTTAGGGACTTTATTCAAAGAGTTTTAAAAACTACAATTGTTTTGTTCTGTTTTACCATAGTAATGCAAGATGGATCAAGGAGGACTGAAGAACGGCGCCAAGAGAGATGATCATTTGAATACATTGGATTACAGCAACAGCCCAGTCGGGGGAATTTTGCGAAGCGGAATACAAAGCGCCATGTCTGTCGCCCCCACCTCACTGGTTCCTCAGCCCAATCCGCTGATGCAGCCGGTTTCTGGGGACCTTCCCAATGGCCTGAGCAACTCGCCCACTCTGGAGGAGCACACCACCTCCGTTTCCTCCACCCTTGGCTTGTTTGGGGAGGATTTAGAGCTCAAAGTGGTTGGGAAGGAGCAGAGGTCTCAGCAACACCAGACCCTGGGAGCTTTCACTTTGGGAGACAGCTTTTTAGGCCTGGAGGCCAGCATCGCAGATCTGAACAGCGCCTCCCCTTCAGTGGACTCTCTGATTGGTGGAGTCGACCCCAATCTCTTTCATTTAAAACCAGAGGACTTTTCCCCCATGGATAAAGGTGATATGGACCTTGACCAAGATTCCTTTGGGCCCATTGGGAAGGATGTTGATGTTGGCAATCACAAGCTCTTTAGTGACAACACTCTTGACCTCCTGCAGGACTTCGAGTTGGATGGATCTCCTTCCGATTTCTACGTGGCGGATGATGCATTCCTCTCCACCATTGGTGAAGATGCTCTGCTCGGAGATTTGCCGACAAATACAGAGAGGGACTCAAAGGTTGCGGTCAATGGCTCAACCACCACTTCCAGCTCCTCCAGCATCAGCACGGTCACCACCAGCTTGACCACCGTAAAGGTGGAGAAGGACTCTATAATCCAGCTGTGCACTCCTGGGGTCATCAAACAGGAGAACAATGGTGCGACTAACTACTGTCAGGCGAGTCTGCACAGCACACCCATTAACATTTGCGGTGTCACCACTTCAAGTGGACAGAGCTTCCTATTTGGGACCGGCCCATCCACAGCTGCTGTCGGTCAGCAGAAAGATCAGAAGCCAGTCTTTAACCTGTATACCCCTGTGAACGCTTCAGAAGACAGATGGGGCAGGGGCCAGGGCTTTGGGAATGCAAGCGAAATGCAGCAGAGGGCCAGCGAATGCTTTTCTAAAAACTATACAAGCCCCTATGCCAGGTAAGCCATGAAAGCCAACACGATGGTCTGTGCTTGTGGATGAAAGTGTTTAATGAAAGGTTCCTACAGTCATGGAACAGTTGTAAATCTCATGGAATTTTCAAATAAGGCCTGGAAAAGTCACAGAAATTAAAAATCAAATCTTAAGTATTGTATGGGGAAACCACTGAAATGTTTGTATTGGTGCGCTGAGATCAAAAACAACTTTTAATGGCATCTCCAGTATTTTTTCAGTTCCATTTTTAGAATTCCAGTACAATTCCAGTTATCACTATTAATCTAATTTTTCAAAAGGGTGGCAGTATTATTTTTGAATTATTTATATTAATTTAATAGTTTTATTCGTATTTCAGAATCTTTTTTTATTTTTTTTATTTGTTTTAGATTCAATTTTAATATTAGTTGCATTTTGTTCTGCGCTTTCGTCATTTTTATTCGCTTTTTGTTTTTTTCAAAGGCAGGGTTACTGATTTGGTTTGAAAACATCTTTGTTATGCTGGTTGAAAGCATATCACATGCTCGTGAGTTCACATATCAAGTTAGCGATATGTGTTAATTGGTCTAAATCCATTAAAACTTTTATTTTTTTAAATGAAACTGAAATAAATTAAAACTGAAGCATTAAAAAAACTGAAAATAAAAATGGAAAATTTAAATAAAAATTTGATTTCAAAGAGCAAGAGGTATGCAAATGCATATGTTGACAGACAGGTATGACAGCCTATAAGAGCCTTCGGGCTGAGAGATATGATTGGATGAACATTTTATGGTCCAACACCTTCCACAGATAATATAAATACATTTACCCATAGTTATTAATAAAGTTCTTAAGTGTGGGGACCATTTTAGCACAGTTATTTTAAAAATACATTCTGGCAAATAATATTTCTGGTAAATACTCCTTTAAAAACTGTTTTTTATTATCATTTTATTATTAGTAGACTAGAACATATGTTGTCCTTCTGACACTATAATAGTGAACTTTGATTTCAGTGATTTGGACTATGAGATGGACACTTCCTTCTTGCACTTTAAAAAGTTTTTCTTTTCTTCTCTTTTCTGCACTTTTGCTTTAAAAAAGATTTCATAGAAATTTGCATTTTATTTGGTTAAAAAACGTATAGCTTAATAAAATATGAAGTTTAATTGTTTGTGTGTGTGTGTTTGTGGTTGTAGTTGTCAGTGGCAGCCCTAGAGCAGTTATCAAAATAAATCTGATTTTTGCAGATGTGGCACAAAATGTATTTCATATTGAAGAGAGAAGGCAAGAGATAAGATGATAACAGGATATGAGTTAAAATCGCATGCATGTCTTTTAAGGGAACAATCATGCCATGCATTTCCTCCAGTAAGGAACAAGCAGGAAATGGAGGTCAGACCAGACAAAATCAGCTTTTTAGATACAGCACTGCACCCTAAATTAGCCTAAAATAACTGTGCTGCATTTGTTACAGTATTGCATTAGTTAATAATATTGTAAGAATGCAATATCTGAACCTTCTCGACGGTACTGCACCATTTCCCTCCTCACATTCATGTTCAGTCATGTTTTCACTGCTATCTCTCCTCGCCAGTTTGCAAACCCTGACTTGTGTGAGCAGAAATCATAATCATGAAATATGCTCAGAGGGCATGACAGTAAGGGAAAATTTCTGTGAAATAATCTGTTAATGTGCTTCTTTTGTCACTGTACAAACGATGATTTGTTTACCGTAAGACAAGGAAGTCTGTACTCATGAAGGAGTTATGTAAGTGACACACATATCTGACGATCTCCACAGAGCAGGTCGCCCTGAAACCTGCTCATCCAAAACTGCAGTGGCTTGATAGGTTGTTAATGACGCATCAGGCGTACAGGCTTTGAGGAAGTGTCTGCATATTTGTCATGTGAACGGCCCATTGGCGACACACCCACCTAGTTTAGCTTTTGCTAGATGCTTAAAATAAACACAAGATTGTTTTTCTGATGTCGGAGTCGTCGAGTTCAGATCAAATGCCAGTGTCCTCACTTCTTGTTTCAGTAATCAGAGCACTAATAACATTATGCAATCTTACTTGAAGCCAACAAGAAATCGACCTTTACTTTCTTTTTTTTACTTTATTACATGTGCCGGATCTTATTATTAGACAGAATCATTTACTTTAAAATGTACATTTAATTTCCCCCCCCCAAATCAGCCGTTTTAAAAATCTCAATAAATATTGTACGGTGGATATTTATTAATATTGTGATATTAATAATATGACAATATTATCCAAGCATTGTATTTAGACTGTTTTATTTAAAGAAGCCATTGTAAAATCTTGGCTATAGTATACACTAGGGTTGGGCGATGTCGACCAATTTGGCATCGTACGATGTCTAATGTGAAACATCGCGATGAACGATGACATCGTCGTCGTAGGCGGCGGTTGTTGGGGGGGTTGTTTAGTTGTAACTAAAAAACCAAGCCCCGCCCCACAACTGACAATAATAACAGTGTTTGCGCAAGCAGGTGAGAGAAGATCGAGAAACGAAGTGATCGCGCGCGAGTGCTTGTATTGAGGGTTTGAAATGAGCTCGAATGTTTTCCTCTCGCGGAAATGATTTACCGCGCTCGCCAGCATCAGCGGTGCTCTATTAATGTTGTTAATGTATATTAGTGTTGTTATCGTTAGCGAAAAAAAACTAAACAAAAAAACCCATCGTTTTTTATTACTGAATTTACTTAAATTACTGAAACTAAAGTTGAAATGAAAAAATAAATGAAAGCTAAATAGAAATAAAAAGGAAATATCTGAAATAAAAAAGCTGAAATAAAAATGAATTAAAGCTAAATGGAAATATATACACGTTAATAACAAAATACAAATAACAAAATTACGGAAACTAATCTTAAAATGAAGACGATATGAAATCGTAAGTGTATGCTAAATAATAATAAAAACTAAATAGCGTTAAAATAGCGCAAGCTCAGTCCTGTTCAACTTTCACAACTGGAGGCCCAGCTTAGCTCCAACACACCTGCTTGTTTCGAGTGATCCTCAGGACCTTGGGTAGCTGCTTCAGGTGTGTTTAATTAGGACTGGAGCTAGACTCTGCTGGAAGTGGCCCTCCTGGAGCAAGATTGGACATCAGAAATAGCAAATAAATGTAGCTTTGTAAAATAACCAATAAGAGACACTGAGATGCTCTCAGGGGCATTCTTGACCTTCAGCCTCCACATTCTGCATCTGGCTCCATTTGTGGCAACACTCATTTTTTTTTAATCCAATCAATTCCTGATGGACAAAGCCATTTTTTCTCATTCTACATACATTTGTCACATTGAATTTGAATAGGTGGCGTTTCATCTGGACTCTAAACGATGTGTTGATCTGTCAGATACATCATAGGATTTCGGCTGAAAATCCAACCCGCTACGTAGTCAGATAAAAAACGTATCGATGACTTGAAAGTGCACTGTAAAATCATGTAAATAGCTAGTGGTTCTGGATAGAAAACAGTCATATCGTGGCTCAGTCGCCGAGAGCAGGAACAGATGGTGAAACACAAGAGAGGTTTCATCTTTAATTTACATGTGGGATCAATTATCAGGCCTTTGTGGTCTGCAGGTTTTGAGTGGGAGTCGGGGTTGTTTTGCAACTGCGTCCCAACCTGTGTGACATTTAGTGGCTTGCAGCCAGCTTAGACACGAGCTGTCTCTCTCACTCACTCTCTTTGTTTGCCTGTCTCTCTCTCTCTCTCTGTCGTGTGCACGCGATGTGGCAAACATGGTTGGTGTCAGGTCATTGGCGCCACTTTTCGCACGCAAACTTAAATCGGGTTCACACCCTTTTTGTTTCGTGGCATATTTTTTTTGTTTTTCTATTTCTTTTCCTATGACTCTCCATCATGAATGAGCATCTAATGGAGCCAAACCCTTTTGATATGTAGTGACTCAGAAATTCTTCCTGAAAGCTTTGCTCAGTTCTTGGCTTTATATGAGTCAACATGGACAGCTCTTAGGCAGCTGTGAATAAGTAGCTTGTTTTCTCTTTCTCCTCCTAGTCTCTCCTCCCTCCAGCTCTCACCCACCGAATATTTTTAACTCTGCATAACCAGTCCCACAATGAGGACGTTTGGATGAGTGAAAATATAGGTTTTCTGAGAAAGAAGAAAAAGCCCTGAGGCTGATCTTTGAAATGTATGTAGACTGTCACGCTTTACTGCGAACACTGTAAATACGGTTCATACAAAAACAGACTGTGTTCATTTAAAGCAGCTCTGTATTACTACAATGCAAACACACAGTTGCTTTTACTTCATTGCTAGAAAAAGTTTGCTTAGATGAAACTTGTGGCTGAACACTCTATTCCAGATGCCAAACATAGAGACGCCAGATGCCATTATAAAATAACACAGTCTGTCTTTTACCCAGAGCATGTTTATGATTGTGTTATGTTTCAGTTGAGTGATTGTAATAAATCTGTATTTAATAATATAAATAATAATGTTAAATTACCTTCATGACCTTCATTCAAAAGTTTGAGGTCATTAGGAATTAAAGTGATAAAAAATATTAATGTATGTAAATATATATATATATATATATATATATATATAAGGTTTAAGGTATTATTTTTGTGTTCATGAAAGATAAAAAGTATATAGAAGTTTGAAGAAGATTTCCAGGAAGCGGCACAACTGTGTTGATAATAATCAGAAATGTTTTTTATGAAAAGGGGTATTGTTTTCTTTCCTTTTTTTTTATATGGACAAGCGCAAGAAATTCAAATTTTTAAGTAATACAGCTGTGTACTTAATTACAAATCACATTAATTGGGTCTCTTAAAACTGTAATAAGATGTATATTTAATACTGGTTAATGGTTTCTCCTTTAACATTAAATAACATAGGCTAATACATAAACCAAGGCCATTATTTTTCTTTCTTATGAGGTATATCACTTTTTAAGCACTTAAAAAGTATAAAAATGAATAGTTCCAGTCCTCTAAATGCAACACAAAATTCCAGCTGTGCTAAAAATACAAAATAGTAACAGCTTTGACTGGTTTCGGTTACCAAAAACCAACTTCCCAGACCTTTACACTGGAAGCTATTTGAGCTACTGGGAAGCTATTTCACAGCATCTCGGCCTTATGAATATCAGACTGTTTAGTCATCGCGTATATTTGACACAGCGGCCAACCTAGGTTTAACTACAGCCATTAAAGAGGGCAGTCTCTCTCTGTCTTGTGCTCTCTTTCTCGGTTTTTTCCTTCTCTCTCGCTTACTTGCTCTCTCACTGTCTTAGTTCGGTTCCTGTAGAGCAGAAATCTTGCCAGTCAGCAAAAGTGGATAATGGATGTAAATCACCTCTGTGTTATAAGTGCTTTAGCACACAGAGATCAAGCCGACTGAACTGTTCTGAGTGCCATTGGTTTGACCTACTTTCTCTTCTGCATCGCAGCTGGGCCGAGCAAAGATTACCCCATGCCTATATGCTGCAGGCCGCGAGCGGCGCGACAAAACTAAACACCTCCGTCATAATTAATGAGTCTATTTTGAGTGTATACTTCATGCATGCAGAGTCCTGGATGACAAACTAGGGATGGGTCGGAACGCGTATCTGTACCGTTCGGTTCTCGGACAAATTCCAAAAGGAAGCGATCATCCCTATAACGTGCCTGTTATAATGTAGTCGTTTACAATGCACTTGGCGAAAGGAGCGATGTAATTTTCTCTTTGTCTTCAGCTGGGATGTTCACATGACAACAACACCATCTCTGTCAACAGACACGCGTGTTCAACTTGAAGTGCTGCAGCAAAGTCCTGTGAGAGCGTTTAAAAGCTGATGGTTCCATATGCTCGTTATAATCGCTTTGAAGTCATACACCGATCTGTGGCTGCAGCGCCGCTTCAAGTCAAACACACCTATTCTGCGTCCGTAAGCACATACTGCTTAAGTAGGTACTACATTGAAAATGTAACGTACTACCCGACCGTTAAAAAGTATGTTCTATATAGTATGAATGCGGGTAGTATGAATGGAATTCGGACGTACTACATCTGCCATATTGATGTTGTCACGTGTCATGCGTCGTCACAACAGCACAGAAATGTAAACTTTCAATAAGTCATCCGTTTATTTAGATTGTGTTAAACAATTGTAATTTAATCACAATAAACAACGTTTTTTTTCTGAGGTACGTACACCTGAAATGAGCCGCCATTACACTTTCCGCCATTTTTCAAATATAGCAGGTAGCATCCGGGTACTTCTCGCCAACAGAATTTCGAATGCTATGAATTTGGACATACTACTCGCCTCGCATGCTGTTTTTCGTGTACTGTATAGTAGGGAAGTAAGCGATTTCAGATGCGGCACTAGTTTTTATCAGCACTAAATCCTTAACCCTAATCTTTATTTCTCTTTCTAGCCTGCACTTATCTGAACATTGCCTGTTATACGGTATTATGAGCACTTCCTAAGTTGTTTTTGCTTCTGTATGACTAATTGCTTGTTGTTTTTTCCCACCTGTAAGTCGCTTTAAACAAAAGCGTCTGCTAAATGAATAAATGTAAATGTAACATCCCAGCTAAAGATAATGAGGAAATTACATCGCTCCCTTCGCCAAGTGCATTGTAAACAACTACGTTATGACATGGGGATAGGGATGACCAATTCCATTTCGGATGGTACAGATAAGTATAACGAACCATTCCTACGACAACTAAAGTATAATGAACAAGCAAGGCATGTTAGAGCTGGGCAATATGGCCAAAAATAATACAAATTTTTCATTTCAGTTGATAGCGATAATTATGGTGATACATTTTGAATCTGTATTTCTTTCAAGTCAGATTTTTGCTACTGAGTGAAACTATTAAATGTTGTTTTGAACTAGTCTTAAAATGAATTTCTTAGTTTCTGCGTGTTTTAATGAGTGGTAGGTTTGTGTTGCCTTAGTTTGTTGATGTGTCTGGTAATATTTGAAGTGCAGGATGCAATATTAACAGTATTTAATTTTTTTCTCTTAGAAATGCACATTTGACAGTAGCTTGAGCTTGATGCAGATCTGCTCTGGGATAATGCACAGTCATTTGTTGTTGATGAGTCATTGTGTTCTTTGGTCTATTACAGTGCTTCACACATCACTGTTTAATGCTTGCGTGACTGAGATTTAGCCGCAATTAAACTCTGCCATACGAACGGATACATAGTCTGTGTGTGGTGCAGTTTAGATGAGTAGCGCTGTTTCATTCTGCATTTAGTGCATCAAACATTTGTTATTGAGGGAAATTATGGATTCGAAAAAATGCCTTTCTAATAATTTAATCATTACTGTCTGAACCGAGTGATCTTTTCATTGAGAAGAATGCAGTTAATGTAGACTTAATGTATTTCGGGTTGAGCAAACCAGTGTGGTTAGACTGGTTGCAAAGTAAATGTGACCCACTTTGTCATTTTTTTTACAAACATGACTCATATGTGCAAAATAAAAAAGAAAGAGCTTATCATATTGTGATTTATATATTTATGGAACAATTAATAGGTTTATTTTAAGAATTATTGTTTAAAATGCGGTTAGTTTGTACTTGCACCCTGATTCATGAAGCTGTGTATTATGACAAGGCTTTAAAAAAATAATAATAACCAGACGTGGCGATGACATGCTAAACTTCCTCTTTCTGTTTTCATGTGTCTCTCCTCAGGGTAACCGCTATTTCCTTTTTTTATTGCTGCTTTTGCTCTCCGATCCTGGGAGGCTGAAGACTTCAGCCACAAATAACATTTTTCTATCAAATAGGTCCTTATTACAACCCTCAACTGTCTACAAAATGGCATTATGTGTTATTAAATGTGTAATGAAGCTATTACAACAAATAGACTAATCTAGCATCTGACAACTGAAATACTGCCTTGTAACCAAACCGAATGGGAGATATTCAGCCCGCTGTGATCAATAAATAAAAGGGACTGCTGGGATTAATGCGCCAATAGCAGATGGATATGTAATGTGAAGGAAGTCACATGCTTTTGTGGCCATCAGATGCAGACTATAAATAAGTAAACAAAAGATGGAAAGAGTTGGATTTTAGCCACAAATCTCTTACGTTTTCAAACTCAAAATGCTTTTCGACATTTCAAGGTTGGGCTGATTTATATTTAAAGTTGGCATGTAAAAAAATCACCTAATTTGTTTTCTAAATCCATTCCAGATCTTATTGTCAACAGTTTATCCATGCATGTCTAATAAAAAAAAAATAACCTCATAATATTTAATCAAAATGTCATATTTTGTATAAATGGGTCATGGGTCCTGTTATACAGTGACGTTTCTGTCTCTATGATTTATATACTCATATTTTCTCTAAAATAGTCATATATAATACATATATAAGAAATTGCTTAAAATATATTTATTGGATCTAATTTATCATGTAAACTTAGGATAAAAGTTTTTTTTACAAACCTTTTAACTGATAAATGTGTTACCTTTTATCATGTCCTCAGTGCAAAGAGATCAACTTCCACTAGAAATATAAAGCATGAAATGATAAAAACCTCAAACATTTTTTACATTATGTTATGGACTAAACATCATGTACTCATACCTATAAATCATGTGAAAGTATATTTATTTTTGTACAATATTCTTAATTTACTGTGTCCCTAAACTCATTTTCCACCCTGTTAGGATGTACTTCCTCACCTTCCAAGATAGACTACATTTTCACTGAGATCATTTTCAAGAAGTGATATTGTTTAATTTTCAGCTGTGATTTTAAATGTACAAAAAGAGGTAAATGTCACCTCTCACTCCTACCTTTTTTTATTTTTTTTTATGTTCTCCTGCTTGTCCCTCTCTTAAAGTTCCGCCCTGTTATGTTATATTATGAATGTTTGTCTGATCAAAAAAAAAAAAACATTTTTGACATAGTTACAAATGATATGTCAGTGTTTCCCACAGGTTTGAAGGCAATGTGTGGCGCGCGCGCGGGGGGGGGCTTGGATGGGTGTTCTTAAAAAAAGATTCTAAAGCCCTATCATATGGAAAGTCCTCAGGAGTGTTCTCCTTTAGGTGTTCTCCTTTATAATACGTTTAGTTGATTCACAGCTGCTACATATAGTGTTTTGCCCTCGACAACTCAACTAGGCTAGCCTACATTTTACCGCAAACTTGCGACTAGTTAACTTTCTAAAGAAGGCGCAATCACGGTTTCTAAGGGTCGGGACTTACAGTAACATCAACACACTGTAACTATTGTATTCAGAATATAAAGTATTTTATAGCA
>JAUCNO010000152.1:17571936-17581936 GCA_032353835.1 Enteromius viviparus
GACATGGACATCTTGGATGACATGGTGGTGAGTAATCTATCCTCAAAAGTTTTTTTGAAAGTGAACTTCTCCTTTAAGATCATCTAAATGTACTCAACTGTGCTATTTTGAGACATCATGAGAATACTAAAATGCACTTTTAACATCTTTGCATTTAAAAAACATTTATTTACCACATGAGTGAACTGGTGTATGAATTATGGCTTCAAGTGGGAACTAAATACATTTTTAAATACAGCGATAGTGTGTTAAAGCATATTTTAGTTCATAACCCCAGTGTCTCAAAACAGCACAGTTGAGTTCACTTCCACAATCTTAAGTTTATCTTAAGTATTAATGACTTAAGAATTGTTTTTAGTATATTAAGTACAAAATTAGTGTTTGAGAATAGAGCATGTTAAGTACACTATGGAGTTGTACTTGTTTTTCACTTTGGATTGTTAAAGCATCAGATAACTTTCATTATTAGGAAACTATTGTAAAGCGTTAGTGAATCATCAAATAACCCACTGTTACAGGATTACGTGACTAACTACACATAAACCGCATAAACTCGCTGTCAAGACAGATAAATATACAACATATGCAGACTAACAAGTTTACTAACCTTTAGATGGAAACCTGTCAAAATGTACTATTTAAATATGCACTGACAAATATAGTAAAGATATAGTTTATAGAATAAAACAACTTTAATAGTATTCTATTTTTTATATTGTTTAGTCCAAACTATCTTAAATGACATTTCATGTTGTATTTGTTTTATTGTGTAATCGTGTCTGATTGTGTTTTATGTTTCTGTCCACGAGCAACTTAATGTTGTGCTGTTACTGTACCTTTCATGTCACATAAAGCTCTTCAACTGTACTGTGTTGAGTGACAAAGTGCATATTCATGTAAAATTATAATAACTGCAAATGAATAAATGGTGAACGTTCCTATAAATACTACAATACCCAAGTTATCAACCCAACAAATCATATCAGTGCAAGTTAGTTATATATTTTCTGCAACTACGGATCTAAAAGTTTGGGTTCAATAAGAAAAGGATGCATTCAATTAATTAAAATGATCAAAATGCTTTTTTTTTGAGCCTTCTTATTAACCAAAAATGAAAAATATCAAGACATTATAAAATTGCAACTTAAAAAAAATACAAATAAAATATTTCAATATTCATTTAACATAAAAAAAATTAAACCACGTTATGTTTATGCAATATCACCATTTATGCAATGCTTTTCTCTTATAATTTTTGGGGTAACATAGCCAAAATGTGTAATGTGTAATTATTAATTAGGTTAATGTAACTAATTAGATAAAATTTTTAAATCGGTGAGAAAGAGAAACATTAACTGGTAGCTGTAGTGAATAACACCGACACATACACAAAAGATCTGGTGTTGCCATACATGTTACATTTATTAAAAGTTACTTGACAAGTGTAAAACATACAAATCACAAACAACACATCGAGAAGCACTAACCCATTCCAAAGTTCTTCAATAAAAATAAAAAGATCAATGAACAATCTACTGCTACATTTGGCATCATAAAATATTCTGTTATTCACACGGATTGATTAGGCGCATTACATACTCAGGTGTGCTTTAATGCAGAATCAGTTTGCTGTTTATATTGAACCGCTGTGAATCGAAGACCTTTATTTTGCTATTTTGGTCCATTTGGTGACAGTCATTTAAAACAAACCGACTTATTTTTGAATAAACTTTTAATATGCTTGAAAGTGCACGTTTATAACATTTAGCATCTCTCTTCTGGTGTACTGTATATACATACTCTTGTTCTAGTTCACAAAGTTACTAGATTTACTCACAAAGTAAAATTACATCTTTCCCACAAATGAAGAGAAAACCCACAGAAACAAACGAATTTTACGATTCTCCGATGGCGTCACTTTTAACTAGAGCACATGCACATGTAAGCAGTTTCTAAATGCATAATGAATGTATACTGTACGACTGATTTAAGCACTGGTACAAGGTCGGAGGAACTCCTTTAGTAGAAAATGCCAATGTAATTAGTTGCATTATGCAAACAACAAAAGTGCAAGGGCGTCTGAAGCAGATGTGTCAGTTGCACTGTTGTTGTTTATGTCCTGAAGATTCGAAAAAGCTGTAGGTGGCTCTCTGTGATTTTGCCGTTTTGTTCATTTTGCAATTATCCTGAGATTTTTGATCTATTAGCAAAATCAAAAGAGAGAAAACACTTCACCTTCATTTTAATATCATGTCCACAATCCTTTACATCACTAAAAGGTTGTCTTTTAATTGATTTTTCATCTCAAATGCAATGTACACACCTTATTTTTAAAAAAAAAAGAAAGAAATTTCTTGCGATTTACCTAATAGATAAAAAGAACTCGGGTTCGAGGAAGGGTAGACATGGAATGATCTGCCATGTTGCGAACTCTGGAATAGTTAACAAATCCCCGGAAGAACAGCAGGAATCCTGGTGTAATAAAAATTAGATACTTGTTGTAATAATATATTGGTTTTTAATAAAAAATATAAGTAATCATAAAATAATATTAACAATAATGGAATAGCATTGCATCACTTGTGCAGTGAACGGGTGTCCAAACAGCTGATGAAAACATAACAATAATCCATAACACTCCATCAGTTAATGTCTAGTGAAGCCAAAGCTGCTTGTGTGTAATAAATTTATCAATTTTAACTTCAAACCATCACTTCGGGACAGAATAAGAGTCCATAATTCCTAATAAATGAATCCAGTGAAACAATCCATTTCTTGTTGTCTCTCACATCATTTTTTTTTTTGGTTTGTTAAAACCTTTTTAATGATGGACGTTTCATTCAAACACTCAACTTCTGTCTTTTCCAGACATTAACTGATGGACTGGAGTTTGGTGATGTTTTTAATCAACTCTCATACTGACGGCACCCATTCACTGCAGAGCATCCGGTGCTGAGACAGTGATAGAATAATACATTTCTCCCAATCTGATGAAGAAACAAACTCATCTACATCATGAATGGTCTGATGGTTGTTTTTTATTTTAACTTCAACAATTATTTGAATGAATCAGGGTAATGAACACAATTATTTACACTGATGTGCAAATATACACTCACCTACAACAAGGAAAACCCACCACAGCCAGTACTGGCCATCAAAATATCCAGGGAAGTAGGTAGAAAACTGTTCAATCACAGAAACACAAGTGTTGTTCATCCTCTAATAAAAAGCACTCATCAAATAATATGAAATTATAAATAATAACAAAAAATACTTGAAAACATGATGTAATATTGAACATGTCATACCCTCACAATCAGGACCCATTTGACCAGGGACAGACCAAACCCAGAGATGGCCCCATAGCGTCCAGCCGCAGACGTGGTCAGACAGAAGGACAGGAAGAAGCCAATCCAGTTAAAGAGGAACGCCACTGATGATGCAAAAGAAGAGATATTAACATATCTGATTTTACAGGTGCAACATTTAGCTGAATGTGTTTTTGTGTTGGTATCTTGGCTGGTCTTAGCCGGTTATGGATAAATAAATATAAAACCACACTAAAACCACCAGTGGGTGGCAGAAAGCTGGAACGTTGGTTGATTGTAACCGTATTAAGAACTCAAATACAGTTTGACAACGCTTTTCTGCTGCTGTGTGAATGTGGCCTATACAAATATAAAATAGGACATAGACATAGGCCTGGCTTCACAGACAGGGCTTAGCCTAAGCTAAGCTAGGATCAGACCACTGTTCAGTAAGGCCATTTTTATAAACATGCCTTAGGAAAAAGCATTACTGGTGTATCTTAAGACAAAACAAAGGCACTGACATGTTTTAAGTTTCTTTCAGCTCAGATTGGCTTAAGCTTTATCTGTGAAACTGTGGGTAAACGTATCATAAAGAGAAAGAAAAAAGAAAGTCTGTGTGCTCTTACTGAAAAACGTAAGCATGAAGATCCCATCGTTGCCAACACGCAGTTGATCCGTATCATCAAAGCTGTCTCTGGCAATGAAGTCCTCATCCTATATTAGAGAAAAAAGCACGGATGTGTCAAAACAGTGCGTAATCAACTGTAATTACCTCTAAAACAAGCACAAACGCTTACCCTGTCGGTGACTAGAGGGACTGTGGCCTCTGCTTTGCTCCTCTCAGCCTCGTCGTATGACGGCAGTGATGTGGCAACATTGTACGAGGGGGGTTTGGGGTAAACCTCATCCTCTTTGTACTCAAAGAAAGCTACAGTAAACAGAGTAAAGTGGTTAGGAATCATAAAAGACGTAGCAGTTATTTCTGGCATGTGGTTACTGTGCAGATGTGTAACTGCGCACACACTCATGTTACCTGCGTTACTCGCTGCGATGCTGCTGTACGGAGGAGGAGCATCCGTGGCTTGCTGCAATACCTCCGCTGACTCCTCCTCGTTATTCAGCTACACAACACGACAAAAGCAAAGCTGCTGTTATCATATTAGAACAACACTCAATATAAAATATATATATAATAGTAAATTATTCTTACAGAATACACACATATACATACGAGTTTCTAAGAAATTTCTAAATATAGGACAAGTATAAAAGTCATTGGTGTTTGTACTGTGTTTATTTATTATGCAAATATTAACACATAGAAAGTATTTACATGTAAATGCATTTATATATCGTTTTCCTTATACATTTAATAAACAATAACTTTTTATATTTTAAATATATCCATAATAAATATGCAACGTATACACAAATACCTATATTATGTAAACAAAGACTTATTTTTGATGCGATTAATCTCGATATACATACATTAACTAAATACATTAAAGTATACATAATATTGACTGCTTATATATTATTTTCAATATAGGATAATAATAACACATTTCATATAGAACAAACTAATAAGATTTAGATCATCATTTACAAATATAAATAGGTTCACCTCTGTCTTCTTGTAAGTCATGAACTTGAACACTGATTTACATGAGTTCAAATATCACAGCAAACAACACTTGATCGGAATGACAACCTAATATCTTGATAATCCATAATAAAGTGCGGACTATACTGTATTCATATTCTATATTTAATCATCGCGAGCTCTTGGTTTTTCCGGTTTGTTGTGACTGCTAATGCTAACTGAAGGCCGCTGAGGGAGCGCTAACTGTTAACCAGCTAATTAATCCATCGGACTTTACCCTCTCTTCTTAAAACATTACAGTTTAGAGTCTTTAAAATGAATATCAAAACCTTATCGACTCGAAATGTGATTAAAATCTATTAACCTTAAAAAAGTCTCTCAAAAAACAAATGAGCTAGATCATGTTTGTTAACGTTACCTGCTGATATCCACTCCTCTGATCCGTCATTCTTCCGCGTCGATCTCTTCACTTAATCACTCATACAGTGATGATCGCTGTTTTTTTGTTTGTTTTGACTTAATATCACAAACTGACTGTTCGTTAATTAAAATATTCTCGTGTGAAGTCAGATTGACAGTACTAGGCTAATCTATAGCCCAAACAATGGCGACTGCTCATGCTCAGTCGGTTTCAGTGTCAGGCTCTGTCTCAAAGCCATGTGTGCTGCCTACCTAGACAGCATCTCAACTGTTATAGACGTGCTTCGACGTGGCTCCGCTCAGCTGTCTAATTAGGCAGCGTACTAAGTTTTGAACACACCCCATGCGTGTATTAATATCAGCGCAAAGATTATGTAACCAATAATAGAGAAATTTCCATTTGTTACTCTGCTAAACTAAAAGTACATTTTAATTTTTTATACGTTCACTTGTCTTTACAATGGCTAGAGACATTAGTGCAAATTCCCTCCGTCCCAGTACAGTAGGCTAATTAACACTCTATTTGTGAAATATTTGAGTCTGGAGGGCATGTCTTATTCCCAACCATTGTGAATCACTAAGGTGTTTTTACTCAGTCATGTATGAACTTGATTACACCTATTTTGTCCTTTGAGATATTGGTAATGATTTTATGACTTCTCATGATGGGGAAATGTCTCTTTAGAATATTTCACACGATAAAAAAATAATATGGTAATTCTTGTACGGTTAAACGTCATTGTCCTTCACCAGTGTTGTCACTGATAACTAAAACAAAAACTATTAAATACAAATAAAATAATATATATATATATATATATATGTATGTATATATATATATAAACTTAAAGACATGTTACCTTGGCATTTAACTGAAACAAAAAAATTATATAAAAAATAAAAGTTAAAAAATAAAGGTGTGTGTGTGTGTGTGTATATATATATATATATATAAACAACTAAAAATGAAACTATAAAAACAAAAGTCATTATTAAACATTATAAGAGCATATAAAAACTAAAAAGCCAAATCATCAATCCAAAGATTAATATGTACAGGATTGAGTCTATGTATTATTATTGTCAATGATTAATTGCCTCCAAAATAAATATTTTTGTTAAATAATAAATGCATGTGTACTGTGTATATTCATTATGCATATATATATATATATATATACACACATGCACACAGTATATATATTAATAATATTTACAAGTATATACATTTAAATTCTTATATATAAATATATAAACAAAAACAAAAATATATATATATATATATAAATATATACATGCATAATAAATAAACACAGTATACAAACATATTATGTTAATAAATACTTCGTTTGACAGCACTTTTTATTCATCAATTCGTTATATATTTGGTCACATTTAAAGAATCAGGATTCCAAGTTGATTATTATATAAACACTTTTTAATTCAATGCATCAGGTATTGAGAGGTTTGATAAATGAAATTAATTAATATAAAAACACGACCACAAATCTGTTGTGTCCATTCTGCTTATCAATATTATGACTACGGTTCTTCCACCATCTTGTTGTGCACATCCATAATTCCTGAAAAAAACAAAAACATTAAACTGATTTTCTTGCATGCACAATGTCCCACTTAATGCCCTCAGGAGAAAGAGAGAGAGAGAGAGAGAACAACAAGCTAAGTAAAGTTAGTGTTACCTTTGAAATACTTGACTGTCTTGACCCTCAGCTCCTGTGTGGCGTCTTCATCGCACACAAACACAGTCTGAGGGTGCTGCTGGAACGCTGACACCGTCCACATGTGATTCACTCCCTCTTCTATGGCTTTATAGAGCGCAAATGCTTTATGTGAGCCAGTGATAAGGATCATGACCTGAAAATGACAGTCAATTTTGTTTCAGGGCAGCCCATGATTGCTGATGCTGCTGAACAAGTACCATTACGTTCTATAGAAAAGTTAATGTTACTTTAAGTAGTTATGCAATAAGTTTAACTTCTTGCCATTATTACAATTTTAAATTAGTTTTTTTATTATAATTATTATTATTTCTACATATTTTTAGAGAACACAAAAATGATTCAATTAAGAATAAATAATAATAATAATATAAAAATAAAAATAGTGTGCGTTTCTCAAAACAGACTCATTTTATTATTATTATTATTATAGATATAATTTTTATTTTATTTTTTACATTTTTAAAATATATATTTTCTTAATTTATATAATTTGAAATATCAGTTTATGTAAAATGGTAAATCTAGCATATATATATATATATATATATATATTTTTTTTTTTACAATGAGAGAGTACAAAAATTTCTGATATCTTAATATCTGAATAGTGTGCTCAACTTCTCAAAACAGACATGTTGCTAATTTTTCTTAATATAACTATTATTATTATTATTATTATTATTATACTTTTTATTTTCTTTTTTACATTTTATTTTAAATAATATATGTTTTGTATTTAATTTGTATTTACTTTCATTTAAATTATTTTTAAGTATCAGTTTATGGTAAATCTAACAAAGCTTTTTTTTTTTACAATGAGAGAACAGAAAAATTATATTTATTTTTGATATCTTAAAATCTGATTTGTGTGCACTTCTCACAACACACATTTCTCATTTTTATTTTACTTTTTAAAAATATATTTTAATTTTATCAGTTTATGTACTGTAAATATAAAGCAGGCTATAATATTTAATTGCTTTTTGCAAGCTACACTGCATATAAAACAGCTTATAATAAATGTTTGAAGGCAATGTTTAAAAAAATATGGCCAGAGAAATGTGCAATTAGCACTGAAGCTGAGTCATCTTACAGGAGCAGAAGAAGGAGGGGCTGACATTTTCAGACGTAATTATTATAGTACATTAGGAAAAGCACAAATGTGAATATTTGTACCTCTCTAGCATCCATCACTGTGCCAACACCAACAGTCAATGCCATAGTGGGGACTTTAGAGAGATCGCCCTCAAAGAAACGAGCGTTAGCCAGAATCGTGTCCATAGCCAGGGTCTTAACACGTGTTCGGGACAAAAGGCTGGATCCAGGCTCATTAAAAGCAATGTGGCCATCAGGTCCAATACCTGCAAAATTACAAGCCAGTGTTGCTTAAAGGTGCCACTCACAGGTCAAAGTTCAATCGACTGACTTACCGCCGACAAAAAGTTCGATTCCTCCAGCAGCTTTGATTTTGGCTTCAAAGTCCTGACACTCTTTCTCTAGACTGGATGCATTGCCATCTAGGATGTTTGCGTTTTCTGCTCGGATGTCGATGTGCTTGAAGAAGTTATTCCACATGAATGAATGGTAACTTTCAGGATGGTCTCTAGGAAGTCCTGTAACAAGAACACTAAGTTAAGCATTCAACTAAAGATACGACAGGCAGTTCACCCTTGATCCAGAGCATAAATAAGAGGTCACACACCTACATACTCGTCCATATTAAACGTTTTCACATACTGAAAAGATATTTCTCCCTTCTTGTGATACTCGATCAGTTTCTTGTAGCATCCCAGCGGAGTGCTTCCTGAAAAACACAGGCTTATATTACAAATGAATGTCTTTGCGCAATACACATTCGTTTTTTTATGATTTTACCTGTTGGAAGACCTAGTGTGAAGAATCGGTCAGGACCGGGATTAAACTTCCTGATCCTGTTCCTGATGTATTTGGCAGTCCATTCGCTGACCTGGTCATAGTCATCTAGTATGATGAGCTTCATGGCTTTATCTGTGTCTGAGAGAAGCAAACAGGTAAACAGATCTGGAGTCTGAGTGTGTTACAGTCCTGCCTTCTCCAGACTTTAGCACCATACATTAAGACGGAAGTACTGTTGTAGTTTATTACACTTCACTGATATTTAGAAGAGACAGCTCTCCCGTTACAACACTGTGTTTATACTTTATCTACTCTTTTTGTCACACAAACACGTAGCCTAGTTTCTCTCAGCAAGTTAATAAACAAACTAGTCGGTTGCTTTGAGTTAAAACATGACTAGAAAATCGCGATGATACTGGAATTTATAATAGAATATATTAAAAGACACACAAAGAGGCATCCGTATTGAGGTAATAAACTCTTACCAGATCGTATGTTTGTGAGTAACTCTTCCAGCAGCTCAGAGGAACACGATCATGTGATCGAGAGGAAATGTTGCACTTTTCACACAGGATTTGAGAGTAAAATACATTGCGTCATCAAAAAACTAATTTGGCCAAGTCGGCGAGATTTACACATTTTTAAAAATCGTTTTAATGTGTACAAAGCAATTTTCACGTAACGTGACAATGGGTTCTGCAAATAAATAAAAGTCGTCATGAGGTGCTTTACTTTTAAAACACGTTGATCAATGACGACTACAGAAGGACAACTGAAATGAAGTTGTATTCGCTCAATTAAATTACCATAACGGATAATTTACCCTAATTTTAGATATCACTCATTTGTGGGATATAATATAAATTCAACGAAAAACCTGGGACACAGCTATTTTGGTCAGAATAATTATAAATGACTATAATAATGAACTGAATAGTTTAACATGCTGTTAATTTGCTGCATGCTTTAAGGTTTGCAAGCAAGGCCAAAATCCATATTTAAGAGTGGTTGATGTTTAAAATTAGTACCACATTTGTGGAAAA
>JAUCNO010000152.1:17590479-17633212 GCA_032353835.1 Enteromius viviparus
CAAACACACACAGAGTTCATGGAGTGCTGGAGTGCCCTCTTGTGGCCTAAGCTTGCCCTCCAGCTGATCATGACAGCATCCAGTGGAGACATAATTACTGTCTTTTTAAGTGTTGTGTTGCATCGCGACTTGTAAACACCACGTCTGCATTCGTGATCGGAGAAACAACAAAAAAACAAGCGCTACCCTTCACTGCTCAAAACACGCATTTGAGTCGTAAGTAGTAGCCTCTTTTATAAGAAAATGTAACTTACTTAACCCCCTGGGGACAGCAAACGCATATATGCGTTTCTAATGATGAAGCCCATAAGAACTTAAAGTACACATTGAGTTTTGATCAAACAGATATGAGCAATGCATCGATCGAAGTAGTGATATCACAACTTTAATCTTTTAAACTTTACAGATCTTCTTTAAATTATTTAAAATTTAGTTATTTTTTATTTAAGTCAATTACAAAGTATATTTTTTAAGGAAAAAAACTAACTGCAAAATGTATTGTTCATAATATCAAATAATAATAATAGTAAATGCAAACACATCTACTTTATTTGAAAGATTTTAATGCATTTTTACTGAAAAGAATGCAAAAATAGTGTGTCAGAAAATGATTATGTGTTGCATGTGTTGACTGTGTGTGCCTGTACCTTCTGCATGCCCTGCAGAGCCTGCTGCAGGAAGCTTAGCTGCTGCTGGCGGGTGGCGTCCTCCTCGCTGCGTTGGGGTTGTGCTTTACCCTGCTCCTGTTTCAAAAGCTCCACCTCATTCCTGTAGGCATCCAGCTGACACCGCAGACTGTCGTTCTCTTCTTTCAGAGCCTCCACCTGAGCCAGCGGCCCTGGGAGACCACAGAGAGAGAAAGAGGGAGTAGAAGAGATATGAAAAATGACAATTGCATAGGCGACAGAAATGGGAAATAAGCAGACAGAGACACATGAGTGAAGGAGGCAGGGGTGAAAACCAATAACGAAACAGAAAGAGAAGAGGCACATAAGAGTCATGTAAGGAGTTAAAAGTCATGGGGTGGAAAGGGTAAAAATGAAAGAAGAAAACAGTGTTCCTCAAAAGCTGCTTAGAGAATATTGCCGATGGACCGAGATGAAAGGACCCTCAGTACCACTGCTGCTTTCAGAGGCTAATTAGAGAGGATTAAATGGAGAGAAAGTGTATTACTTAATGCATGACTTAATGTACCATGGGCATTGTTATCAAACGCCTGTAATTAAAACAGACGCAAAAGGGTTCTTCACACCGAGACATTCCGTCATTCAGCCGTCTCTTAACAAGCTGATGATCAGAGATGCCACCTCTGCTCCGCGTCGAGCGGGAGGAGATAACGGAATTATGCCGAGAAGCGTGTCCCTCTCAGATTGGGCAGGGAGCGGGGGGAATAGCTGGGCGTCTGATCGCGAGGCTGATGAAGGATCTTTGCTTATGCAGCTCTGAAGAGGGAGATTATGAGCGCCTGAGTGACGTGGATGGAAGATAAGGAAAGCCAGGTTGAGCTACTAACACCATCGAAAGTGTGCAGGGAAATGTATCATTACCTGACTCGGCTTTGCTCCGAAAGCTAGGGAGCAGAGCATCCCTTTTTTACCTTTTAAGCATCCCAAAAGGTAGGCAGCAATGGTATTGAGATAAAAGTGAAACTACAAATATATTCTCGATGAAGAAAACAATCCCAGACTCTTAGAAATAAAGGTTCAAAAGCTGTTGCTGGGGCTGCACCTTTTAAAAAGGTACATGTTTGTAACTTAAGGATTCATTTTGGTACCTAAAAGGTACATATTAGTACTTAAACAGTACATTAGTACATATTTGAATCTAATGGATACAAAAGTGTACCTTTTGAAATGGTACTGCCCCAGCGACAGCTTTTGTACCTTTATTTCTGAGAGTGCAGAATCCGACCAACAATACAAGATGGTGGATATGAGAAAAACTAGATGCATCCCAAATGATGCACTATACGCTATGCACTTAACCTTGTAGTGTATGAAATACATATGATTATTTTGTCTAATGTTGAAACATTAGAGTCTGACAGCCCCTTACCTCCATTCCACACTTCATATAGTGTATTTTAAGTGAACGTTTTTTTATTTGGATATTGGGATGATTCTATTGACTATAAATATACTTGTGTTTTAGTAATTAGAAGTACTGATAAAGGAGCTCATGACTTTTCAAACTCAAACTATGTACTTTGCATTTCTGTATGTTCAAGAGTGTCAGGTTGGTGAACTGACTAACAAAAAGTTCTACATTCTCTACATTATTGATAATTGACCAGAATTTTGCAAATGTTACTTTATTGGAATCAATCTCTATAAGTAATTTTTTAATCATTTGACAATATGAACTCTCTTCTCGCAGCAGTAATGCAACATTTTACTGTGCCACTTGTGGTAAGGTTAGCTCATTTTTGAAAAATTGTGTTTCTCGAGACCCCTGAAGTTTGCAGAATGGCTATTCTGTCGTGCTAGACCGAGCACAATGGAAAGGCAATTCACACGGGATGCAAGAACGCATCCTTTCATGAAGGTAGCTGCCATGTTACCAATTCTGTGTTTTGTCTGGAAGCATGTTTGGTGTGAATTAGAGGGGAAAGAAATAGAGAGAAAGAGAACAAGAGCGAGAGAGATATAGAGAGGCAGACAGAAAGCAAAGGAAGCAAGCGGCTTTTATCGATTCGTCTCATCAAGCTGCTGCCCTCAGAGCCGTCCAGGTTCACCTTCCGCAACATGGCAGGCAGCTCTATCGACCTGTGCTGCCCAGGGGTGCTGACAGTAAAGAAAGCAGCTACCGTTTGCACACTGTACTATAGCTATTGTCAGAGGACACTTGCCCGTTATCATTGATTAACTCTGGGGGAAAATAAAAGCAAACATGTTGGGCTGCAGTGAAGATAGAGGTGAATCTGTCTACTTAATATGGTTTAAATTGGGGTTGGCCACTCCCACTCTTTACAGAGATTGCACCACTTACTGGAAGGTCTGAAATATTTGTTTTCATAAACGTGATGGGTGTTGAATTACCTCCTTCATTAACCATGTGGATCTCCTGCCATTTCTATCATGTGACATCCTTGCAGATATTTGACAACCCACTGACAGTGATTTTTATCATGGCTTTCTAATAACTAAGGTCGCAGATGAGAAGACGTGTGAATCAAACCTGGTAAACGTGTGATTACATTTGCATATATTTTCATACTAATGACAGACTTTCTGTTACACTGGAGAATCTGTAATAGTTCTATTCAAATTTCATGAGTTGAGTGGCACATATGTGGAACCATCGAGGGTCTCACTTTAAATTGACTGGAAAAAGGGTGTGTTAAGTGGTCTCAAGATGCCAAGAAACACAACGATGTCCCACAGTGATTATTTTACGCTATCCTATGATTCTCTGTCCTGAGCAGCTATGCAACAGGTTTTGTAACAGCTTTTTTTTTTTTTGACAAGCAACCTGACATGAACTGGAAAAGCAGCTGGCAGACTAATGCTCAACTCACTCAACAGCACCACATTCAGGAAACCACAGGGGGTTGTGGGAATAGTAATATAAAAATTACACTTTTTTTACACTGCCGACAGACAGTTTTGATTTAAGTTACTTACATGACAAAGTAAAATCATCAAAGTAACATACTGGTGTTTCAGCCATGGCTATAGTTGGGTGTTGATGGGGGGGGCACATACAGTGATTGATATTTATGTTTAAAAAGTTTTTTAATACAAAAAGATTCAAAACCACTTTAAGGTCTCACAGTAAAGGGATGTTATATGAGCTTCATTAGTTCCTGAAATAATTTTTATTGAAAAAGTTGGCAAAAGTGGCAGTTACATAGTCGGAATCCAGATATATATCAAGGCTCATTAAACAGTCAGAGCTTTCCATGAAGCTCAATTCTTTTTTTGCTCTTCATTTATTATGTGAAAATTAGCTGGTTATCTGCAAACGTATCAGAGCTGTGTGATCTGAAAAGGTTCCTCATAAAACTGATAAATCACCAGTGGATTCAATTTATACACGGTTGGTGCACAGAAGTGTCTTTTAGACAGTGAGGCTTTTTCTTTCTGCTTTAAGAAAAAATCTCATCTTTTGATTATAGACTGTTGATCAGGAACAGTTGATACCTGAATCATCTGAATCCTTGCTTTCCGGGGCGTCCTCCATGTCATCATCCGACATCTCCATTTCCTCCTCTCTCCGAATACCCATTAGCTCTTCGTTGTGGATGTTTCTGATCTCCTGTGAATGAGAGAAACAGAGTCTATAATCCCAACTGCTGCCGGATGATCTCTCACACTTTGATTAACACATGAAATTTATGAGCCACAAATGTAATAAGCCATTCAGTCAGATCGTAAAATAGAGATTTGACTCGTTAAGTCCCATAAAACAGGCGGAGCTGCTCTAGTGGTATCAAGAGCAGAGAGACACCTGATGTTGGCCGACCTTGTCTATGCATGCAACATTGCACTGGGATGTGCTATAATGGCTGTCAGTGGGGCTTAAACGTTGCAAGAAGTGTTTGAACAGCCACCACAGATCGGCAGGGCCGGGCAGGGGCAGATGAAGCAGATGTCTAGGCATGGGCGCTGCCCTGTGGGTGCTCCTGATGGGGGAGCTCTCCACCTAATGAGGCATGAGCACAGCAAACGGATAAGGCTGTGCAAAGACACAACATGACCGCCACAGGGAGAGAGAGAGACTTACTCTCTGACAACAAACAAAAGGCCCGGCATAAAAATTACCATCTGTCTAGCACAGCAACACATGATCTCACTGAGAATTACAGAGGTCAAGCAGGTAGCGCAAAAGCAAACAAGCCCATCTGCCCAATAAGGAGAGGGATAGATGTGATGGGGCTACTGCAGGAACGCAACTAGCTTCCCAGCTTTACACTTTTCTCAAATTGTTAACACATGACGTCTAGCTGGCCACAGTATAAACGGGCTACGATTGAATTCAGGTCGTCTAGGCAACTGCAAATAACCATCTGCTTGGAATAACAATCAGGCTGACGCAAGGAAAACCCGCAATACTGACTGGACATTTCTGTGTCAGAACCAGCACTTACTGAAGCTTTGTTTACGCAAGAAATAGCTGGGAACCTTGCAGGGAAGCTCGAGGAAATGAGGATGAAAATCCTCTAAATTCCGCTAAGCCTGAATGTAGCTCTGGGTCAACAACTGATCCAAAGCCGCCATCTTACCGTCACATTTATGAGAGAAGCGCAGCGAGGGTCCAAACAGCTCAGAGGGTGAGAAGCAAAGTAAACATAGTTTAACAGTGTGTCATCAACTACCTATCACTTACAGTCACCTGCTCCAGATTGAACTAACCGGATTCAGGAATGAAGCAACCTCCTCCTAGAGTGGAGGATGTTTAAATGGCACAAATTGACTCTATTAGAACATATACATTTCGAGTTTCAGGTTCAAAGACTTGCGAGAGCGTGGCATATCCTTGAAGCCCAGCATTATCACACTAGACGGATTTTGAGGTCGGCTCTTCTCAATACATAATGTAAGAGGCGAGAGAGGCCTGCTAACTCTCTCTTGTTCTCAAATGAGGCTGTGACAGCATTGAGAGCTTCCTGTCATAGCCACGGTGAAGCTGCAAGCACAATGCCAATCTGGGAGTGAGAAGCTGCTCATATCTGAGACTAAACATATTCGACTTATGTCAAGTGGTCAGAGCAAAGGGCATGGGGGGTAGGAGGATCAAGTGAGGGCTACATCAGCTTCTTGAAATGATCAAGGGTTATTAGGGTTGATGCATAACCTTTCTTGTCATCTGATGGGAGAAATAAAGAGACAAAATGAGAGGAACTCAATAAAACAGAGCTCAATAAGGACGCAATTACCACATCATTAATAAGCTCCTTTCAGAGATGAAGAACAGAGTAAGTGCTAAAAGAACTCTATGTAACTGTTTCATTCAAAGACAAATCGTTTAAAATGTCAATTAAAATTTTGAATAAGGCAGTAAATCAAGGACTCAGTTCATGAAGTTAACAAAATAACTAACTGGCAGTAATAGTGATTTGTCTTAATGTGCTTCACAAGGGGCTGGAAACGGAACACCTACCTTCAACCGTGAGGAGGCTCTTTTGGCATTTACAGTACCTGCATCTTTAAGTTGTTCCAAAGGCTTCAAATGAACATTTACAACCCAGTCACAGTGAAAAACTAAAAACTGGCTGAATCATTAAAGTTGGCTGTAAAATACTAAAAGAAAGTCAGATCTGAACGCCAGTTTGTTGTTGATTGTAGATTACTACCCTTCTCCAGCACACACAGGATGAAGGTCAAGTTTACCCACTCGATGCATTATGCTTCATTTCTTCAGTAAGACAAACATATTTTTGTCTTTGATGATTCATGCTCAGTAGATACAACTCATGCTGACTCTAAAACCATGAGAATTAATTACTGTAAACTACTAGGAACTTGTTTTTATGTCACATGGAAAGTCCAGTCCTCGGATGACTTCACACTCATCATTCTCTGAGCAGGAATTCTCAGTTTTATTAGATGTAAACAATATCAGCCCTCTGATCCATGTAAAATACTGTTTTAATGTTGCCAGCAATGGAAATTAAAGTGCTAATTAGACACCAGATTGGGTCTTTGTGCACTAATAATCAGAGAGATGTCTTAAAACTTACCTAATGACCTCAGAAAACAGGAAAGAGAAAAAACACTTCAACAACAAAAATGTGGATTCATTAATTAGCTCACAGTATCTGTCCACTAATAGAGAATAAATCACTCTTTTTACTAAGCTTTGAGGAAACTTTGGAATACCAATGATATGAGATACTGGCATTTCTATGGTTTCTATCCATAAAAAAAAAAAGACTCAATGTTACCTGCCGGTTGTGAACCGCTGAAATCTCAGGGTCAGTGTCGGGTCACATTTCACTACCAAAGAGAGCTGAGCAATCAAACTACCATACCAATTACATTCAAAGAAAATACATAGACTTCAGGATAGTTTAAGTACACATGGAGAGCTTGCAGGGAAGGGGAAATGGAAAAGACTATTATCTGACAGTAACATACTGCATAATTAATTCTGAAGATGTGAGGCATGAACACAATCACTTAAATAACTTAAAACACCAACCTCTGCTTGCTTTCGCCACATGTCCAGGTTCTTGCGTTGGGCTTTGGAGAAATGGTCCCATGCCTTTTGTTTGGAAGCAGCGAGGAATACAGACACAATCTGCTCAACTGTGGCAGGGGATGCAGGGGCCAGTATGGGCGTCCAAAGAAAGAAAGAGAGAGAGGGGCGATTGGGAAGGTGCAGAGGAGTGAAAAAATTTGTGTCAGGTTGGAAGGAAGTGATGTTGTTTTCCCCTACCCCCCTCTATACAGCATAAACACTGAGCTGGGGTGACTGGTGTATCTGCAGGGATAAGATCTGAATGAGATCACATTTCTGTCTCTTCTAAAAAAAAAAAAAAAAAAGAATAATAAAAAAAAAAAACACGTTAAAGGGAGAGTTCACCCAAAAATAATTACTCTGTCATCATTTACTCACCCTCAGTATGACTGACTTAGTTTCTTTAGAGCACAAAATATATTGTGAAGAACGTTGGGATCCAATTAACATGATTTCATTCTCTAAAACTTTTTTTTTTGTTTGGAACAAATGAGGAGGAGTAAATAATGAAAATTTTCATTTCTGGATTAAAAATTCCTTTAACTTTCGTGGCAGCTATGGGTTGTTGTACTATATAGCAAAACAGCATCTGGAACATTAGGCCTAACATCTCATTTGTTGGTGTATGGAAGAAAGAAAATCCTTTGGGTTTCAAATGACATGTGGGTGAGTCAATAATGGCAGATTTGTAGACTCTCTTGGGAAGATTAAACGGCGGAATAATGAATTCCCTAGCGTTACCTGAAATCAACTGTTCCGTCTCATGTTTCTTCTTTCTCAATTACCACAACATACCTCTCACCTTTATCGACTCTGCTGGCCGGATAGTCAAAGCATCTCCTGTATTTTAAGAGTACATCAAGTGGAAGCCTAATGAGATGAATGTCTCATCTATGACAGGCTGGGCTCATTACTTCTGTGTGTATAGATTAGAGAGGACTTCTCACTTATGTAAACTCATTAAAGCAAACCTTCCAAAAGCAGTCATCTGTTCAGAATTAAGAGACGTGGCAGTCAATCAACTTTTTTGGGAGGCGTGAGCGCTTTGGATGTTGGAGATACATGGCAATAATTTCCTGTGAGAATGTAAGACAGGAGGAAGGCACAGGACGAAAGGGGAACAGCTGCTGAGCATCACAGCTGCTGATAGAATGTGCTGCTCTGACATCTCTGACATAAACTCTGTTCCAAAAACTAGCAATCTGCCAACCTAGACGGTGTTTTGAGTTAACATCAGTGTGCTAATGACATGAATGCAGAACTAAAAAGTAGGCAGCATAATTATGCACATTCCTGTGGCCTAAACATAAGGGAGCACCACATGCATTCTTTTTTAGAGAAAAAAATCCAAGACGGTGAACGATAAGACAAAACATAAGCTGTTTCTCAATATGTGTTCTTCAGCGATCTTGTGTTCTCCTTCTACGTCATTAACTGTCGAAGTTCGGTTCCAATTCTCGAGAATGCAAGTACAGAGAATGCCTGGATGTGTTCTTGATAGAGAGGATGCATCGAGTGCAGACTTCAGAGAATCGAACCGTAAGAAATCACAAAAAACGTGTACGGAAGCCTGTACGCTTGTAAACTAGCTATCGCAAGTAATTGACGGTTCTTTTAAGTAAATATTAATTGCTCTTTTTAACATTTTAATAAACAGAAGACTAAAATAAAACGGTATACAAGTATTTGAAAATAATAAAATGTTTAAATAAGTTACGACAAATGTTTGTAACGTTATGTTATATTTAGCCCTATTATTCATTGGCCGCTGCTTATAATGAGACTACACGATTAGTTGAGCAAGAACGCAGTACATCTCGACTCTCTCAGGGATGCGCTGTGTTCTCCCGGCCTTCCAAGTTTGTTCTCTATTCTCTGCATTCTTGAAATCAAGAAACAGCCCTATATTTTTAGTCCACAATTTTTACATTTTTCTTAAGCAGCAAATCAGCATATTATAATCACTTCTGAAGGATCACGTGACACTGAAGAAGAATTATATGAGCTATTTTAAATCGCATTTTACAATATTATTGTTCTTATTGTATTTTTGATTGAATAAATGCAGTGAAGATAAAAGACTTCTTTCAAATACATCAAATTTCGTTATACTTCGGAAAATTTCAGAAAAATACATCAGTGCAATAAATGGAGTGCTTTACCAAGTATTTTGTGATTGTGATGCCTTTTAGTGTCGGTCTATTAGAATTAATTGCACTTAGCCTAGCATAATACTAACGTTAAAGTTGGTACAGTATGTTCCAAAAAACAAAAAAACAAACAAACAATCAATCAAAAAAAGAAGAGGGGGGGAAAAACACTTAAAGTAAACGTTTTCATTAATCACTTACTGTACCTCTGAATATCAGTTGCAATACAAGGATATGCTGTTTTTGTACAAATCAAAGTGTAACTATATGCAGAAGATGTATCATTGCATTGAGGCTTACACAGAACTGTGTACATATGTTTAGCAGATGCTCTCCTTAAAATGATGTCCAAAGTGGCGTTCCAGTCCCAAATTGTTGAATTAAAGTCATTTTTGTTTTACTTCTGTAATACAAAGTATTTTTGTAGCTTCATAATGTTGACGGCAGATGGAGCATTTTTGATGATATCTTTCATACTTTTCTGGACCTTGAAAGTGTTCATTACTCTACATCCAAAATATCTTAAATTATGTCCAGAAGACGAACAAAGCGTTTACAGGTTTGGAAAGACACGGTGGTACAATAAGTGATTCATGACAACATTTTCATTTTGGGGTGAAGGAACACTTTAAGGAATTACATTTCAGCTATTTTGTACAAGATAACTTCATTTTTAGCTAAATCTGATAGGTCTTTAAGCTACTGTCATGACTAGATCACTTGAGACCATCATATCATATTTCAAAGAGATTCCGCATGTGCAATGCATCATGGACCCAAAAAACGTGTCTGGGATATGACATCAAAGCATTCATCAGCCTTAGTGATGTAACTGCAAGACTGACGGGCAAAAACATATGGTGCCAGCGGCTTGATGGATGCATGACATCATTACTGATGGTATAAAGTGCCCTATGCAGATTCACTCAGCGATCCCATTTCTCTCTTAGTGAGAGGGGGTTAATAAACCCTGGGGAGTCAGGAAGGCTGCCAAACACATCTGTCTGAAGCAACGGCATGCTCAAGAGTGAGAGAGGTCCGATCGATAGTGACTTCAGCATCCTTTAATTTGATGGAAGAGATCGATGGCAAAGCCAGGAGGGAGAGCATGTGCCTGAGTATACGCACCACTGAGATTGTGTAGGTGTGTGTAAGTGTGCAGTGTCTGATGTGCCGTGACAAAATGTTCACTACTCACAAATGAATATTCTGCAGCAATAGTCAAACTTGTGTCTGATTTAGGCCGAAACAACAGCCTTGAGCCATGCAAGCTCGATTTCATGTATCATTACGAATTGTGTCGGACTGCATTTAAAATATAATTATAATTTATAATGCAACGCAGGTATGTGTTGCTTCTCCGCACTGCCTCAAGGCCAGCCCTTATTATGGGCCTCTCTACAGTCAGGTTTCAACTGTCATGGAGCAGCAGTCTGAAAGCAGTCTTGCTCAGCGTGTTGATTTAATGGCACAGACATTTAAAGATAACTCAGTGACACCCCAAGAGTACTGGGCTACATCACTGAAATGTGCATTTATATTTATTATATAAGTGACTTCTATTGTTTTCATGGTATTTCCATTTCTGTGTTCATGCATTTCCTGGGAAAAGAAATCATTAGCAGCTTTCTCTGCCGCTTAGCTTTTATATACTGTACTTCTGTATTTGCATATTTATGTTAGCATGTCTGTGGCCTTTCTCTGCTTCTATATGGTCTCATTTTTACCAGCAAATATTGTATTAAATCAAATTCCTGTTTTAAAGACGTGCTGCTACAAAAAAAAATTATATTATCTTTGCAATTTCAGTTTTAAATAAATGTTTTAAAAATTCAATTTCTCAGAATCCTGAAAAAAAGTACTTCTTTTCAGTACTTATAATAAGGACGTTTCTTAGACTTTAAAAAAATCCTACTGACCCCAGATGTTTAAAAGCTAGTGCATGCCTGTCACTTTAAGTTAGCATTAATGGTACAATATTAGTGCAGATAATTACGCATCAGTTGATAATGTATATCTTAATGTTAATTTCTGCCTATCCAAGGTGTATTTTTAATTAAAAGATAGCACTATAATAACAGAATGCAGCATAGTTTTTGCGCAGGATGCGTTTCATATCTTACTAATTTAACCTTCACGAATATGTTTCCATTATATAGTAATAAAATACAGATTTATACAGATTTGTCTTCTCCCCTGCAATAATAAAAAAGCAGTTTCTGCAAAGTTGTTTACAAAAATGTTAACACTTTTACTACAAAGCATCCATTAGATGGGGCAAGTGCAGGTTTGGTTGGTGACAGCACCCGTCTGCCGCCTCAGCCGGAATCCAGCGTCTTAAGCTGAAAAAGTCTTACCCAGAATTCCCCTGTCACCGCGCCCCACCTGCCACTGCGACAACCTGCTGCTCTAACCCCCCGCAGGCCTGCAACCCCAGCAAGCTTTTAGCTGTATCCTGCATTTCATTCTTAATTTTGCTGTGTGTTCTGTCTGTGCTCAGATAAGACAGATGCTCGACTGTCACAACGCTTTCTCTCCTCTGCGTGAGCGACTGTTCCGCCGCACGTGTTTGCCATCACCACAGACCAGGCATTACTAGAGTGCCAGACACTTGGTTTGTATCAAAGGTTGCTGTCTGCTGCTTGCAGATAAAAGGCTGGACGCTGCTAAATGCCAGGGGAAGCTACTAGAAGGTGCTTCTAAGGTGACGTGACCTTTCTGACGAAACATCTGTAGCAAGTTTTCCTGATAGAAGATAACTCTTGGTGCAGGCTTGGTGGCAAATCAGTACTGTCACTATTTCCTCAAGCAGATGCTCTAAGCCCATTAGAATAACCTGACAGGCTTCAGAAGGAAATATCTTTGAGGGAGAACACAAACAAGCAAACAAACAGAAAAGACATTCTGGCAGATGAAGTCTGTATCTCTGGGAAGGTGATGCTTTGTTTCTTCAAAACAATAAAACACCCTTAGATTTAAACCTGTCACTAGAGAAGAGACGTATTGGTAAATATGTTTATGTCTGCGGATGCTTGTGAAACTCCATCTCTGTATGAAATCAGGATAGACGCGACTGCAGTGTATGGCATAACGCTGACAGACAGACATCAGTGGTGTTGTGCAGTGATGAGTGTGAAGGCATATGCAGAAACTTACCATGAAATTCAAATTAGATCAAGTTACTGTATGACATAAATCATGCATTCTCCTGATGATTGGACCAGGAATTCCAATCGTATTAACAATAATAGTAGCAAAGTCAGTATACCTGCTAAGAAGCCTGTATTATTGATGCAGTATATGCCTTATAATGCAATCTTTTAATGCATGTCCTTACAAATACTTTAACCACGGTTTTAACCCTTATGATTATGAAGCATTAAACTCCATGATAAGCACTACATTTCTTGTGACATCATGTGATTTGTGTGCATTTGTACTCTTAAGACGTGTTACCATGAATGTATTTTAAAGTATTACGTGACTGAAGCAGAATACTTTGTAAGAAAAGACTTAAATGAGGTTTTCTTTCAAATAAAGATTACTTCAAAAACATTTCACTGATTATTCAACAAACACAAAGATGAAGGATATTTCTGGCAAGTCTGAAAAGCCAATATGACTAAGTCTATGACTAAGTGTGGTGTGAACTTTAACATTTGTTTATTCTCCACCATTTCTTTCTAAAATCTATTGGAACAGAGTCACCTGCAAAGAAAAAAAGGGCAGCTTAGAAGTCATAATATTTCGCCCCCCATTGTTCACCACTTTTATCTTTTTTTTTTTTTTTTAAGAGCACAGACATAAAACGATGAATAATTCAATGAATTATTCATGATATATTTGCTTCAACAAGAAACTATAAATAAAAAAACTGTAATCTCAAAATAGGCTTTTGTGGTTCGCTCATACCTATATGCAGATATAGACAATTTTGTCATTTGCATAGATACATAAACTACCATTCAAAAGTCTGCGGCCAATAAGAAACAATTCTCTTCTTTTTCCAAGACTGCATCTATTTAAGCAAAAATACAGTTAATTTTTTTTTTTCAGTTTTCAAAATATTAACTGCTTCCAAAAAAAGCCACAAACATTTAAAAGGTTGCGTATACATAAAACGGCTTCTCTGCATTATAATGAATTGTGGATTATACTGTACTGTATGTTGTTGAGTGGCATGTCATCAGAAGTGTATCTGATTATCTACAAGCTCAAGTCAAGGTTATTTGAGCAATCAGGCAAGCTAGACATGACATTCTAGTGATTGGGGTTACTTACTTTTAACCTATGAAGGGTCATCAGGTGTGCTGCCCAGAGACTAAGAAGCTAAATCAAATCACAGTCTAGGAGTCTTGATGGTCTAACAAATGCCCGACAGGTTACAGATGACAGGTCTGTACGCGGTTCACATACTCTACCTTCTTCTGCATTCAGCTCAAAGTGGTAGAAGCCTCAGGAGAACTTACCTTTGGTCCGCACTGATCTCAGATCAAAGCGTGTACACTATAAAACCCAGTTGTGGAAAAGCTGCAGTTTAACTGACGGCAGGGCGCAAACTGCTTTTGAGGTCAAAAGCTGGGCAGCTTTTCTTAGAGACAGTAAAACAACCCCTGCCACTGCATTCAGAAGTGTAACTTTCTAATGAATACCTCCTGCTGGTACTTCAATAGACGCCAGGCGGGTACATTTGATTAAAGTTTCAGCAACGGATGCATACTGTATGTATGTTATTCAAATAGACTAACATTTTTTTCCCCCCTTTTTAAAAATCTCTCATTTTCAAGGCAAGATTTTCTCTGCCTTGACCTTTCAATGGGTCTGTACTCATTTTTTATTTAATTTCTTTTATCCTAGATGCATATTAATGACACACACTTTCTTTATTTCCCCTATATACTCCAGAATCGAATGCACATGCATCAAGGAAACTGTACAGTACGTGTCTGAGTGTGTGAGTGGTAGTTCCATTTCTCTGGGCATTGGATCAATCAGGTACAAAGCACTGCTGCGTTGGGCGTACTATCTTGACGGCAGGAAGTGAAGTGTAATCATGCGGTAGCTGACAGCACCCATTTACCCAATGCTTCCTTTTGTGTCTGATAGTACTGTATAGATGAAAATGCAGTGACGTCACACAAGAGGCACTTCTGGGCTCTCCAGAGAAGAAGCTTTTAGTCCTGGTGCTGCAGTTTACTGCTAGGTGAATATTTCATTACGTAATAATGCTCGCTAAGTGTAATAAAAGTCGTGAGATGATAACAAGGGTTTATAAGGAAGAAATATACACAGGTTGTTCCTGTATGTTAGAATGTTTGGACATACATTACTATTAAAAAATGTATAATACCACAATGTAAAATAATTTCATTTTACATAAAATACAAAATAATCAAACAAACATGGCCTAAAATCTCTGTATTAGTTGGCGGTCTTCTATTTGCTCTGAACAGGGAAATCAGTGGAATCATTTCAGGGTTTGCACAATGCCTCAGAGAAATGTAAATCCACAGCTACCAGCTGCGATTGGGTCAATTGGGTCATATTACATCAGAGCTGTGATTTGTGAGCTATCATAATTCATATAAAATCCACCTCCAATAATGAAGGAAATCAGCAGAAGGCCAAAAATTGAATATTTTCAATCAACGTTTCAATCCCTCGAACAGCATTTTTAGTCATTTCCGGTTGATTTATACAGAATGTCTAAAGAACCCAAAGTGACTGTTTTTTTGGTTTTAAACAATACATTTATCATCGTATAATTTAACATGTCTCCAAACCTGGTGAGCTGAAAATGCAGACGATGCCCAAAAATGCTGTCTGGGAAAGCTGCTTACTAGGTTTTGAAACAGAAGCAACATCTGTAAAGCAACACTCACATTGTACTAAAATCCCAGAAAGGGCATTTTTGAACTTCTCCTTGGCCTCCTCCATCTCCTTCTCATGGGCAGCCTTCTCATTCATCAGCCGGCGAATATGGCTGTTGGAGGACTGGATCATTGAATAGAAGTTGTTGGCGTTTCTGCGGTTTACCTCCCCTCGTTCCACCCAGGTCAGCAGGACACGCACCGCCTCGGCAAATTTAGAGTCGTCTAAATGGAGAAAGGGAAAAAAGGGTGGGGGAGAAACAGATGGTGGGACGAAAGCTGAGTACAATGTTGGAGAGGAACACTTCTCATCTGGGACCTTCTAGTGTCAAAACTTATTAGCAGGACATGTTTATTGGGTAGTAGAGGACATTTAGAAGAGGACAAGAGAACAAGGACAGACATCAACAGCACACAACAGATTTGGACGATCAAACCTTGTCATAACTCACAGATATTATTGTGTTCTTTCTGTTAAACGTCTCAGTAATATTACTTAAAATGATTCAGTTGTTCATGAAGTCCTGAGACACACAGGTATGTGTGTGTGTAAAACAGTCAAGCTGATTACTCTGAAACTACAAAGCTTTGGCTTGCGACTTTGGGCTGGGAATGACATGAGAAACAGAAAACCACTGTAACTAAGGCCACAGGGAGGCTCTTCCAGAAATATATTAATTTTCTGACTGAAAATTGTGGGAGGCTTTGATTTATTTAAAGAAGTCTTAACTACAGAATTTAAAAGACGCTGTCAAATAATTGCTGTCAAATAATCCATCAACCCTTTTAAGACTGCATCAATATGTCATTAATATGCAATCCCTCTCCATCAATAAACCGATTTAGCTGCTCATTCATCTGATTCAGACTCAATAAGTCATAACTAACAGATCCAAAAATAACTGTCAGCCTGATTATACAGACAAATCTAGCAGATATACTGTAAGGATGCTGTTGAGACTTCCTCAAGCAAACAGCATGCCTTCTTCCTGTCCTCTCTTCCCTTCATCTTCATTACCTGTAAACACTGCAAACTGAGCTGGACTGCATATAAACCATTACATATGAAAAAGTGGCTAATACACATGGCCAATTTCGACTGATTTAATCTCTCTCAGGCAGAGATTCGAGATGTAGTCATTAAACAGATGGTTTCTATTAAACCGCATGGAACGTCAAACTCAAAGAGACAAATAGATTTTAGATGCATCCATCCAACAAGACACAACAGAAGTGTGACTGACAAAAACAACAAAAGAATAACACGTCATATGTCCCACCTTTGAGCTTTTCTCCTAACTGGCTGCACTCGTGCTCAGAGAAATGGACGATGGGGGGTGGCGAGGGCGGCCGCAGGCGGTCCTCTTCTATCCTGCGCCGGTGCCTCTCTTCCCGGGCCAGCATCCGCTGTCTGCATTCCCACTCGTACAGGTCATCTCGAGCCTGAGCGAAATCTACATGCAGCCGGCCTGTGTCCTTTTTGTCTGTGCTTGATCCCAGCCTGATCCTATAGCCTACAGGACAGAGAAATGGAAATAGAAATGCAAACGGAAAAGGACAATGAGATAGGAAAAGGAATGGAAAGTTGGGTAAGAAACAGAGAAAACAAAAGATGGATGGAAACACGAAAGGAAAGAGGGAAAAAAAATAACAGGAAATTGAGAAAATGAAAAAGAAGTAGAGAAGAAAAGAAAAAGTAAGCAGAAAAAGACGGAGAGGAAAAGAAACAAGGGAAAGCAGGGAAAAAGGTAGAGAGCAAGAAGTTCAATTATAAGACATGAAAGAGAACAGGGACAAGAAAACAAGAGCAGCAGAAAAACATTCAGCTTTAAACCAGAAGAATGTCATTAACAAACAACACTGATTCATGCAGTGACCGTGACAAAGAGACACCCCCGAACTCTCACAGAGACCAAACCACGCATATTTATTCATTTTGTATGAAATGTAAAAGGCCTCAAAAGTGCGGAAATCGAAACCAAAACCCTAGCAGCACAGACAAGCCGTGATGTATGAGAATAATCTGGCTTGTGATAGGGCTTAAAAAAGAAAGTGATTTTGTATTAAGGTTTATATATTTCAACATAAAAAAGACAATTGCTCGGAAAAGTATCTTGACAAACGGCCAAGAGATATGTGAAAGAGGCTCCGGTGAATCATGAATCATGAGACGCTGCGAGTACATTACAGAGAGGCTGAAGTGTTTTTAAGGAGAATGTATATTCACAGACCGCCATGTCAACAGAAATGAGAGAAAGAGCTTCACGGTGTGCTTCCACCCCTCTATCACTGCTTTACAGCCCGGAGACGCTGTTAAATATTTTACGCAATGTGTTCACGTTAGAAATGAGCACCATTATTTATGGAAAGGCCTGCAGAGCTCCGTCACGAGGCCACATAATATATGAGGCTCCGCTTCAATCTCACCCCTCTCCACTGAGAGAGCAACACTCAGAGACTTATAAATAATGGAACAGGTATTATTGGAGCAAGCGGCACTTTAAATTTGCTTTCTGTGGCTCAGATGGACAACATAATATTTGCATACAAAGACTGATTTAAGATGTGACAGGATAAGAGAAGCAGCTCATGTGACCGGTGTTGAGGGGGTGATTGATATGCAGCGTGTAAAGGCAGAAATTTATTACTAGGTGTCTGCGCTTGTCTTCTTGTTGACCTCTTCTGTCAGGGACGCTGGGCGGTCAGTGTCTACAGATCTTGGGTTCTGTGAGTGATGTGTGGAAGCCCCGTCCCCCTAATTAATTCTGCATCAATCCATCAAGTCAAGTGGGAACTTGTGGACACGTGGGCCTCATTTCCATGTGATAAAAGGTTAAGTGAAATTATTCTAAATCACATGGCGTATCGCATAAGAGCTAGACATGATTTAGTGCTCTTATTTGTATTCTTGCTTATGACATTGTGAAATATTAAGGGTGCAATCTACAGTAAAAGCACACAGTTTACAAGATAGCTGCTGTTTATGCAAATTAAAATATATCAATGACAGTCAAATAATTATCATAAATCAAATAATTAAAATAATTTAGCCCATTCACTTTTTTATGAATTCTAACAATGTCTAGGGGAATTATAAGGTTAAGAATAATTATCAAAAGACAAGACTGCATTGTGATTCTGCACTGTAATATTTTTCCTTTAATCCCTGTTATGTACATTTGCAAATGCAATATGCAACAAACACTGTACCAATTTTGTTATGAAAATAATTTAATTAATAGCTATAGAATAAAGAAAAAACAAGCCTAAATATTAGTATTGCTATTGCACTACAATATTTTTATTATTATGAAATATTAATTGTGTTGAATCAATGATGAAACACTTTACAGTTCAGTAGTTTTATAGATATGTTTCTTTTGATTCGATTAATTTTTTATGAACAAATAAACAAAAACAATAACAATTATTAGTATCATTATAATAATTTGCAATTGTTGTGTTTCCTTAATTTGTTCTACCTGGATTTTTAATAAAATTATGCAAATACAGTTTTATGGGGAAAAAAAAAAAATTGTATGGTTGGCAAATTCTCTCAAGTCACTGTCCATTGGCAGGTGTGGCAAAACGTAAGTGTCACACCCTGTATATTTATAATAATTATTCACATATTATTTATATAGTTTATGCTTTATAAATGATTCCTAAATATTTTATACGATTTGAAATGTTACAGATAAAATTCATATTTAAATAACTAAAACTGTTTTTATAAAAAGCAAGTGCTGGTGTTGCGGAGACAGAGGAATCCTCTCGATCATGTACCTGACAGGAAGAGGGCCTTGTCCACCGTGTGCTCCTCGGCGAAGCGGATGTGACAGAAGTTCTTCTTGCTCTTGCGGATGGCGATGATTCCCCCGCACTGTTCGAACACCTCCACGATGAGCTGCTCTGTGGAGTTCTCTGGCAAACCGCCCACAAACACTGTCTTACAGCCGGGCGGTCTCTCTCTGGTGGCAGGAGGAGGCAGGTCTTTGAAGACAAGCACAAAAGAATATTAAACTACCAGAATTTTTGACATTTTCTTTCATCTAGTTATTGATCTCCATTTTTCACCACATTAAGTCCACAGCTCATTATTGACTCGTATGAAAAAGAAACATGCAAAATCAATCACTGAATTTTTTTTAATGACCTTGACATTAAAATGATTTATTATCCAATTCTAATCTAAAAGCCCAGGGTTCATCTGGAAGATCATTAAAAACATTAATGCGCCAAATTACATCGATCCGACTGACATATATTTGGTCTTTTGCCACTTTTATTTCATGGTCTTGGCACAGACAGGACTCAAACTCAACATGTCACTGGATCTTTCTCTCAAAGGTTTAATTTGCAGAACACGGCAACAGAACCTCCAGGTTCACAAAGCTAATCTCTTCTTGATAAACTAATTCAACCCTGAATAAGATGCATGGAGAAAACCAGGCTGAGAAGAAATAATCAATGAAACTCTGCACTTGTTACATGACTAGATTACAAGTGCAAAGCTTGCCATGTTCTGCTGTTAGCGATGCTGTGCAGACCAACGGGTGATAATCCGTGCTTTCCATCAGGACTGAAGAGCTGTCTTAACAAGCTATGGGAATGCAGATAAAAGAAGCACCTGCTGGGACTCAGAGGGGACGGCATGCCTGATAGGGGGGTCCAAACAGAGTCAGACGCAAAGCAGTTCAGGCATGTTTGGCAGTAAGCCAGTCATTATAAATAAGTGAGTCTCTTTGGACCCCACAGCTGCCCCCTAACACTCGCCATCCATCATTAACAACATTACACTAACTCCTGTTTATTGTGGCGCCTCATGATGAGCTTTATATTTATGTCAGCTCCTGTCAGTGGAAAGAATATAATAGTTCGCTGACTGGAGGACGTGACATATGTGAACAGCTTCAGTGTAGGGTAATTACTGAAAAAAAAAAAAAAAAAAGAGTTATTAATTACTAGTTACTAATTACATCTTCAAATGTATAATTGAATTACTGTATAAATTACTTTCTCCAAAAAGTAATGAATTACTTATAACTAATTACTTCCTAAATCCTATATCAACCTCAAAAAGTTAATGATACAACGATAGTTCTTTTAATTCTTTCACAGAACTACATAAAGATAGATTAAGGGTCCAGTCCTCACTATTAACTAACAACTAGTTATGACCTTTGTCCAGCTATACCCTTAATTACTGCTTATTAATACTAGCAAAGTAGTTTATTTTAAGAATTGTGTAGGGTTAGGGATTTAGAGTAAGGTCTTACTGAATAAGATATTAATATGTTTATTACTATTATTATTATTATTATATATTTTTACATTTTTAAATAATAAACAGCATCCCAGTAATATTTCTTATAATAACCAACTAGTTAATAGTGTGAATTGGACACTAAAGTGCTGCTAATATTCCTATTAAAGGAATAGTTCACCCACAAATGAAAATTACACCAATGACTCCCAGGCCATACTAGGTCTATATTACTTTCTTCTTTCAGAAAAACACAGTGTGAGGCTTTTTTTTTATTATTTATTTTTTATCCTGGCTCTTCCAAGCTTGGTGGAGTTCCGGCTTTTTAGGTTAACCTATGACTCGACACGATACAACTTATGTCATACGTCAAGCCAGAAGTCAGCCAAGAAGCTGGAAATCGGACATGTGATAACCCCCCGAAGGTGCATAGGTTAGTTTTACGTTGCAGTACAATATTCAGTATTCAGTTCAATAACATAGGAACTGTAATTAAATTATAGAAGAAAAAAAATAAGAGTAATTTCTTACTTGTTCAATGGAACAATAATAAATTACTTAGTAACTAGTGAGCATGCATATTGACCAAAATGGATCAATATGCAACAACATATTTGTGTTGCATATGCTTGTTAAACAAAAACATGTTTAACAAGCATAAAATGACTTGTCTGTCTGATCATTACTGACGTTTGAATGGAATTTTGTTTCCTTGCCTTATTTTAGCACCTGGTTCATTGAAGGATTATGTAAATCTGATACTGCAGCAAATATGGCAACAAAATTAGTGCAGATTCAGACCTCGACTAGATATGTAAAAATGAAATTCATAATTTGATTTACTCTTCTGAACCTCACCAATCGACTCTTTACAAAGCCTAAAATTATTCTTTATGGTTGCCATGATCACTGAAAAACATACATAAACATCAATTTGAAAGTGTCAGCGTCAACCGTGTTAGACAATGTATGTTAATGTTTATTTTATAAACAGCCTCATTTGCATATAAAGGATTTGCCCAGAAAGGAATGACATGAATTTGAATATGCATGGAATAACACTGTATGACATAAAGCAAGTGTATGTAGGGCTGGGAGTTTTTATGTTCATAAACGTGAATCTTCATTAACGTGACCTCACTTTAAACTCCATGTATGGCTTTGTGCTGAAATACAGAGTTGCCAGGTCTGCATAACAAAACCACCCCAAACTGGTAGTCTGCTTAAGACTAGCCCAATCACCGCCCATTCGGTTTTTAAGGGGTCAAAACATCTTTCCGCTAAAGTGAGCTCTCTGAACAGCATGTCCACTCGACAGCATGTCCCACCTCACGATCGCATCCCGGGGGGGTTATTGGGCTTGGGTGTCGGGGTTTGGTCCCTTGCGATCACGGTCTGTGGCCGTTTCAGCGATTTCCCCACAGCATTTCCCCCGATAGATATCCCCCTCAGGGGATCTCCTCCCTCCATCGTCGGGCTCTTAGAATTGTCCGAACTCCCTTACACCCTTACGGTGCCCCTGCTGCAGTGATAAAGCCATTTATTGACTTCACCTCTCATTGTCTAGAAAAAAAACTTGTTTTATTATGCCTACTTTCTTATGTGCATCTTTATGTACTATTAACGACCAAGAGCTTTGATTATCCAGTCAGTAAACAGGCGTACATTATTTAACAAAACAAAACAAATACATGCACTGACACATCCAGCACACACAAAATGCCCATACTGTGCAGGAACGTAGTCTAATAGATGAATACTAAAGTCAAAGTTTATTTTTTCTCATTATGAGCATAGAACGAGAGGCTGCTGGTTTAAGAACAATCACTGAGAATCTCAAAGGGGCACGTAGTTTTGTTTTCATCTTCCAGCACATCTTATGCTGAGCTCCATTAAACACCGGTTGCTGGCCCAGGTGAGCAAATGTTTACTTTGTCAAACGCACATGAAACATTTTAGTTTGACACCAGCGGTCTCTTGAAAGTTGAAACTTTGAGCAAGCAATAAAAACACAGGGTAGATGTTTGCTTTAGGAGGAACAGAGGAGCTCCACAAGAAAGAGTTTGATACCTCTGAACTTCTCTAAATCAAATACACCCACTTTGTGTTTTCATATTCACACTGTGGGGAGAAAGCAAAGCAAAGTATGTAATTTCATGAGTTTCACCATGCAGCCAGTGGCTGATTTGTTTCCATTGTCACCCTAGACGGCGATATGAAATTACACACAACGCAGCATCAGATCTGAGATGTCTGATATAGCTTTAGAGAGTTTCTTCAGTAACTACGATGTCTCAAAGTGGAAACGGCACAGCGATGAAATCAAACCCTATTATTTCACAAACCAATGCTCTTCCCACAGCTCTATGGCTAAATATCCTGTGCCGTCAAAGGTGCTTCTTTGAAGAGCGAGTTAAGATGACACAGGAGAGTCTGGGACATAAATTCAGGAGGGCACTGTGTACCTCCAGCACTGCGAGCGCTCGACCGAGAGACACTCGTCAACAAGCTTAACGCTAATCAGTTGAAATGAAGACAGCCGCAGGTGTATCGCTGTCACACACACACATGTACACTCAAGTACACATCGACGATGGAGATGACAGCCGCTGATAGGAACGTGCAATGTGGGAACATGTATGGAACGAGTGAGGCAGAAGAGCTGATGAAACGCCCAGTTCTGCCACCCTCACTGGAGACATAGCACAGACGCACAATGTTGATCTTAACCAGCATGTTGCTCTGTAAAGCCCCAGACCTCCAGAAGACTCAACTGCACGGGAAGCCTGACTCGGATCTGTGCTTGTGAGGAGGTAAAGGAAGGATTTTTTCGTTTGCTCGAGTGGGGTGTCAGGAGTGAGATTGCAGATAAGATGAACTGACTTCTCTTCACTCAGCTTGACAGCCATCTACCTGCTGTGTATTGTCCCTCTTGAAAGAGGAGAGCAGGACAGTGTCTCTGTAGGAAGCCTGTGGCGATCACAAGCACCTTAAACAGGCTTTTCTCCACAGGAGAGCTATACATGATTACTGAGTTTTTTCTCGTCTTTCTATCTCTTTTTTTCTCTTTCTCTATTTCTTTGTATTCATTGCAAAACTCTGCAGTGGTTGTATTGTGGATCTTGTTAGCACAATGACTGTGTTTGATCACCTGCTGAGCCACGTTCCAGCATTTTTGGGCATAACAGTAAGGTTCAAGCAATTATACTGGACCTAAACATCATCACAAGGCTTGCATCTTTGGACATCATAGGCCACATCAACAGCAGAATACAGCTGTCAATCCTGTACTGGAGTTCAGTTACACACACACACACACACACACAAACTTACACACACATATACTAAAATGTATTTAATAGTTTACTATAGCATACTAAAGTATAATACAAATACAATTATGTATTTAAGTGCTTAAAAAATATTCTGTAAATTGCGGTATGCTAAACTGGTATCATTTTGTAATAAATGTGCTTTAATTGTGCGGACGTAGTGATGAAATCCAATTAAATATATACTGAAGTACTGTAGATATGATTTTAAATATCTTACTTATGAGGGCATTGACGAGTGAAATAAATATGTGAAATGCTCAGAAATGAGCACTGATTTGAATGTTCCAATAACAACCTGAAATTCAAAAATGAAAAAATAAACCTAATAAAAATATTAAAATAAAATAAAAAAGAAAATTGCAAAATAAAATTAAATATAAAATATTATTCAATAAATATGTATATTAAGATAAAACATCCAGTAGCTCTGAGACATAGCCATTATTTTAGGCAGCAGAGTGTATATGTGAGGTTAAAGAGCTCTGCAGGCACAGGCGGGTGTAGCGGAGCGAGGTGTGGATGATATGTGTCATGAGTGGGCTGAAGTGAGGAAACAGGCCAGACTGGCAGTGCCCTCGGCAAACCGAGTATTCCAGAAGCAGAAACACAGTGACATGGCCCTATCGGCTTTTGGAAGAAGAGAGCTCTGCCTGATATAAAGGTCAGTCTCAGGCAGAGAGCCAGGGCAGGCTAGAGGAGTAGTAGCCAGTGAAAGGCAGCATATGCAGGCTGACCTGATGGAGAAGGTGCATCCACAAACGGCCACTGAATCTCTGCTATTCTTTCATGTGGTCTGTGGGTTTCTAGGCTCTGCAGAGAAAACCGATGATACTGTATTTGCCATGCTTGGTCTCTCTCTCTAAGAACTCAATGTCCTTCAGAGAGCCAGGCCTTTCAAACGACAGTGAGGGAAAGGCGGTCGATGGCCATTTATTAAGCACAGTGGACTTAAGTGAGGTAGAGGTGGTGATGTGGACATGGAGTTGAGTCAAGCTGGGACTGTGCAGAGAGGCAGAATAAGGCTGATGGGTCGGGAAGGTGTAAAGCTGTGCTGGAGCTGTGGGACAGAGAAGATTGAGTCGGACCGCTGGAGCTGGAGATCTTATTCCATTATCAGCCACCATCAATAACAGACACATTTAGTTTGCTTACCTGCTCTATTAATAATGCTAATGTGATACATCTGTTTATTCTAATTATGGGGGTTTGGTCAAAAGTAACTACTGATAAACTAATAAATCATTCAGACAGAATATATTAAGCCACTCAGCAGCCTGCCTCTAGATTACAGTATTGGCCAAAAGGCTCGTATCAGTGAGCTACTTAAAACAACAGTGGCATGAAAGTTAAACATTAATTACAATGTAGTGTCAATAAAATTTAACATGCATACAAATCTTTTATTTTCAGCTTCATTTCTCCAGTCTTGAGTGTCACATCATCCTTCAGAAATCATTCTAACATGCTGATTTTGTTGCCCAAAACACATTTTCAGTAAATTTAAAAAACAGGTTAATTAATTAATCAATCACAGAGTTTTCATTTTTGGGTGAACTAAGCCTTTAACACCACAAAAACCTTAACCTATCCTAAAATAAACCACATAACATATATTGGGCATCAATGCACTTTTCTTGCCAATTCTGTGTAAACTAAGGCACACAATGTTTATTTATTTATTAATTTTAATATCATGATATGGCAGAGAGCAAGAAAACAACACAGTCTGAAGTAGCTGCTCAATTAAGCTCGTCTCAATCTTGGTGATGTCAGTGCCCTAAAATTATGTTATAATGAACTATTAAAGAGATGAAGGATCGGATGATTCAGTTACTAAAGAGGAGTCCGATGACAGTCTGTTACATGCACAGCTTTTCTGAAGTACAATATTTGTGCTGTCTAAACAAAAAAGAGATTATAAAAGTTCAGTCAAGTCAAGTCAAGTCACTTTTATTTATATAGCGCTTTTAACAATACAGATTGTAGCAAAGCACTGAACATTATTGTTCAGAGACTGAGCCCATGATAAACAACTGAAACTGGCCTTTTCAGGACAATGTTAGTCTGTTTGTGTAATGAAGCAGTGTAGTGCAACAGCTTTCAATAAACCCATTAAGCAAAGTGAAACTCATCTCACTTCCTCAAAATTTCATTCCTGAAAATCATAGCTATCAGTCCGCTTCAGATCGCCACAACTTTCAAGTTATGGACAAATTAAAAATAGTTTTGGAAAGGGCCCAAAACCCCCAAAAATTCACCATGTGTTGGGTTTTCCCAGATTGCATTACATATATAAACTTTAGTGGATCATGTTCTTCAAAATTCTTATTATTCATATTTTAACTAAAATAATCAAAAACAGTTAAAATAGGCATCACTGGTTTGCCTGGTTTGATATTTTGTCATAAACTGCAGTGAAATTTGCATATTTTAAAGGAATAATTCACCCAAAAATGACATTTTTCTCATTATTTACTGACCCTCAAGTAATTCCTATCCTGTAAGAATCTCTTAGTATGCCGAACACAAAGAATGATATTTTTAAGAAAGTTTGTAACCAGGCTGTTTTGGCCATCATTCACTTCTATAGTAGGAAAAAAAACAACAGCTGTCAATGGTTTTTCAAAATATCTTCCTTTGTGTTCAGCAGAACAAAAAGAATGATACAGGTCTTGAACTAAATGATGACAGAAGTTTGGATTGTGGGTGAACTTTAAGTGTGACTTGAGTATTAAAGTACATTTTTAGGGCCACTGAATATTACCAGTCACACAATGTGTGACCGCGACAGAAACGCAAAGCAAAAATCAGCATAATTGCATGAGTTGCTGTCTGTATCCTTATTAAAAAGTCAGGCAAGAAAAGATTTAAGCTTAGCTCTGCGCTGATCCACTGAGACTCCACAAGTTGAACAAAACACGGAGGTTTTTAATATCCCCATCGGGGATCTAATAAATAACAAGAGGTGAAGCTGACAGCAATAACCCTGTGTGTTTTTAATACAGCTCCAATCAAAGCCAAAGCCGCTGCCCTTTAAAAAGCACTGATGAATGACATATGGTATAAAAGCTGATATCTGCCATCATATTTTGCCTTGAAGGGCACGAGGGCAGACAGAGAGAAAAGGGTGGATGACTTTGGCGAAGAAGAAGCACAAAAGCAATGGAAAATGGGTTAGGTTTAAAGAGAACAAGGAAAAGAGATTCCTGCAACAAATAACAGAACAGCTGATTTAGAGAGGCTGGAGTTTGTAAAATTTCATGTTAAATGGCATGAGCCATCGCGGGCCCTTGGGACAAGGACTTGGGTAATTTTTTCTGGCAACTGAGGTGAGAATAACCATGAATGATTGTGCCGCATTACTGTATGGCGTAGTCAGGAGAGCACAGCTGTCACCAGCTATTAAATCCACTTCTGCACGGACTGGTGCGGAGAAAAAGAGACTCGTTACAATGCCAGATATGCGCATGATAGCCTGTTCTGTCTGAAAGAGATGAGAGGAGACGCTTGTGTTTATGGATGTGCTCTAATCTCATCAGACAGCGTTCGCTGCGTTCATCGTGATGGCCGTCTCTTTCAAGTTTCTCATCATTAAAAAACAACAATCCAAGAATCTGATGCCCCAGAATCATGAGGGCCTTTGTTCTGCATCCCTCTTCCTGTCTTACTCCTGTACGATACTGGCATTATTACCCATGCACTACTTGATCACCGAGCCCAGGAGGGAAGGCAGGAGTGACCAGGTTTCATTCATGTCTAATCTGCAGCTGAAGGGAGGCAGGGGCAGGGAGGGAATAAGAGCCGGGCTTTTCATGTTGTTGTTCTGCAATTCTAGGATCAATATACAGCGAGTTGCTTCTGTTGTCAATTGAAGGATCGATCCTGGTGAATGATGACAAGGCTACGTTGCCAAAGAAAATCAGATTCCTTTACAGACGATCAAACATTATTTTTTAAAAACATTTTTCCAGCTAGAGAGACAGCTTTAAAGTAAAATTTAACTGAAGAATCAAAACATTCTACATACAATAGAGTTTTCCTTAAACTAACAAGTCCTTCCAGTTTTGCAGAATTGGTAGTGATATCAAACTACACATCATCAACTCTTGTAAACTCTATATTTTATAGAGAATATTTTTTGAACATTGTGGCTAATATAATGTTGACTAGTTTTGTCATTGGCAAAAAGGTTTTATCACTGGCAAACTAAAATCCAGCATTTTTCAAACTAGGACTTGTTACTTGGTACTGAAATATTTTAGAATAACAGTGTCAAAAATGTAAAAATAAAATAAAATAAATAATAATAATAATGTATTAATTAATTAAACTACAGTTACAATTTACCACACATGATTATCAGTTTCATTCTGCTATATATTTATATAGCATATATAATATTTATAATTAGAAACTTGAAAGTAAATATTATCCGGATAATATTTTACATATAATATTTTTTGCACAGGATTTTTATACAAACAAACAAACAAATAATTAAATTAACTAATTGATATATTTTCCTGTGATTTTTCCAATGAATCTATGCTTATATATTTTAATGATCATATTTTGGGTAACAACCATTGTTTTGGAGACCCTAATCTTAAGTGCACAATTATTGCTTCATATGGAAATATCGATTTGATTCTGGCTCTAACATGTTGCTAACAGCACAATATAATAGTAAGCATGAAAAGCACAGAACATTATGTCAAATATTATCTGAGCTTATCGCAATACATTCTAGGGTTTCCTTTACCACAACCACAAAGTCACACTCCCTGAGAGCACACATCTTAAAACTCTCCCTAGGACGTATGATTGGTTTTGTAAACAGGAAATGGGGTGGTGATGTGGGAGGGGTGTGTGTGTGGGGTGGGGTGTTCTCTATTACTGCGTGTCGTGCTTCTCACAGAACAGATCGTGAATGCAGACTGCAGTTTTTGGTCATTCATGGTAAGTGTAGAGATGATGTAATAAATTCAGTGTATGGTTTACAGAGCTTCATTCATTAAAAGGGACGTTTGTGAGATTGCAATCAACTTGCAATGAATGAAGGAGAGTACCAGCTTTTTAAGAGAGCACCTGTAAAATTTTATTTATATAACAGTTTTTTTATTTTATGCGGAAATGTATATTAAGTGACTTACAACTTAGTAACAGTGTTGTGTATTTTGCTCTATTTCGTCAACAGAAGTCACAGCTTTCACACAAGCGCCGTTTCGTTTATGAATGAATATTTGCTTTTGAACAAATCTAGTGAGTCAATGATTCAATGACCCATTCTTAAATTGTCACTTGCTTCAATAGAAAAATGAATTTAAATGAGTTGACTGAATAGTGACAAAGACCTAGACTTACTGCCCCCTACTGGTGGATTTGGTTTCATTTTTGAATTATAAATTGAGTCATTAAAATAATTTCTAGATTTAAAATTTATATCTAACACATTAGCCTCATAACAATGTTATTATGAGATGCATTAATGCCACCTATAAGCCTTGTCAAAAATTCAGTAAATAGTCCAAAAATACAGTACAATGGAAGTCAAGGGTGACCCAAAACTTCTTTCAAAATATCTTCCTTTGTGTTCGGCAAAACAAAGAAATTCATAGAGGTTAGGAACTAACTGAGGGTGAGCAAATGATAACAGAATTTTCATTTTGGGGTAAACTATTCCTTTAAAGTTTCTTAAAGATACTGTAACTGGTAATTGTTGATTTTGCTGAAAAGAATATGTTTCTCTTGAGCCCTGGTGAAGATTGTTTTGTTGGCTTTTGAACGCTCTTGTAAGAGCCGGGCTTTGGCATCAATCATCATCTCCATTGTTTGTTCACGTAGTGTGCGTGGAGCAGGCGTGACGGTCCGTCAGTCTTTCTCAGGATGGTGGGTCAGGACATCTTGCGGTGAGGCTGACCGCAGCGTTATGAGAGCAGCTAGCCTGTGATTACAGATGTGCACTCAGAGCGTGATCAGCAAGCAGAACGCTCAGCGGTTTGAAGGACATGGGCTCTCTCAGGTAATCACGCTCTCCTCTGACCCTCCTCTAGCTGTGTGGCATATTTTACATGCCAGAATACCTCAGTCTCCTTAGAGGTCAACTGTCCAATTACAGTCAGAGTTTCACCCCGTCCCCCCGGACGGCCCCCTCCTGTTTCATTCTTCTGCCCGACCTCTCCCTCTATGACAGGAGTCAAATTCAGATGAGCCTATTCAGCTGCTGGGATGAGGGGATATCAGGGTAAATACTGTAGAACGGATGACAGCTCCTCTCTCAAATAAAAACATAGCCTTTCTATCAAGCGTCAGTCTGAAGATTTGATTGGCAGCTGGCTTTTAAAATCGTATCTGCATGTCATCAAAGGTGACATGCGCTGCTATGGAGAGTGAAATCTTCATAGAATTATAATATAATCATATTTGGGCTGCATAGCTGCTCGTAGCCTTATCAGTCTTTTCATCAGGTCAGCATTTCAGATCATATAGCTCGAGTCAATAATATCATTCAAAATGCATGAGGGTTACAAATACTGCATATCATTGCATGCATGTTAAATGGAGTGAGATGTGAGATCTGTTCTCAGACCTGGTGAGATGCCTTGCTGCCTACGGCCTATAGGGGCAGCTGACTTGATCAAAAAACTTCAACTGTTTAACTAACTCTAGGGGAGTTGGGGAAAAAAGTGTTCCTTTAAGCGTTCTTTTTTTTTTTTTTTACAAGGGTTTACACTGAAAAAAAAAACATTTTAAACAACTTTTTAAAACTTTCATCAATGTGCACATTCAACGCAATTGAGCACACTTTTTTTCAAGGTTACAAAGAAAGTGTCCCATTAACACTCTACTTTAAATAGTCCACTTCACACATTGCACTAACTATACTATACTATCTACTAGCAGTCGTTAGAGCATTAGCAGACCTACTATTTAATATCTGTTAACACTTTATTTTGATATTTCATCAACAGACATACTACTGACTATAAGTAACTCAGCAAGTGTTTGTCAACTTGTTCTTTACCTTATTGATCCTAAAAGTCTACCAAGACTTTAATGAGAGTTCCTTCACATAGTTGCAAAGTTATAGTCAGTAGAATGTCTAAAGTGGAATATGGAAGTGCTACCCCTTTTTTAGAATTACTTTTTATTTACGAATTATTTATTTTTAAAACATTTTAAGCATGTTCCAAGTTATTTTATAATCAATACCTCTTTGTATTCGGCTAAAACAAAGGTTGGTTTGTTTGGATGGTCTGGAACACGGCCGAGAGAGATAGAAAGAATGATGCTCACTGGGGTTGGGCGGAAAAAGCGTGCAGCTCTTGCAGTGGATGATTTCCTTCACGATGGGCATGTCTTGCGAAACCGGCGGGGGCACAATCCCAAGGCCAGGCATCATGGGGTTCATCGGAGCAATTCCAGTCATCATACCGAGGCCGGGGTCAAAATCTGCAGGAATAGAATAGGAGGACATCACAAAGGGCTGAGTGAATAAAAGCCGCTTCAGTCTGCATGCTGCTACCATTGGGTTTGGGCACGAATTTAAGCAATGAGAGCTAAACACTCGAAGATAAATAAACAAATAAGTCTAATACATATTTAAAGGCTTTCCAAATGAATAGGTTTTTACTGACTCATTCCCCCAGCTGTTTGCCTTGGCTTGTTACTATGCACAAGCGGTCCATCTGTGGGCAAAAAAAGTGAACACTGGCTTTCATTTGCAGGTATTGGTTTAGACTACAGCTGCATGACAGCGTGCAGCTCTTTGAAATGGAAATGACGAAGCCCTCGCTCTCTGCGGTCTCTCCTGCACCTGTGGAGAGTTTATATGTCTGTCTAACCTGACTAAGAGCACTCAACTCACACACTTCAAATATTTCCCTTATTTGCAGCCACATATGATAAACAAGCTTTGCCTCTGGCATTAGGGAAGAAATAACAAAGGCTCTGAGGGTAAAGATCTGTGAAATGTAAATCGCACTGTAAATAAATGCACCATACTGTAAGTAAATAACACAACAACATGTTTCTAAGTTCTTAAATCTCTCTATATATACAAATAACAAAAATAAAAGTTATAAAATAATAAAAAATATTAAAATGGTGGTAAAGACAAAGTAGCAGAAAATGCGTGTCAGCTTGAGGAGCAAAATCAGTTCGAACTAATGCCTCGAACTAAAACTAAAACCAACAAACAAGACTAAATAAATAAATAATATAATACTGATATTGTAAACATTAACTAGATTCATCTATCTATCTGATAGATAAAAGGAAAGAGAAAAAAGAAATCTAAGCCCAGAATCCACTGATCTCATCTATTAAATGCTCACCTCAAACATTTGAGGTCAACTCCATTACATCAGACTGCTTCATTTAGTGTCAAGAAAATCTATTCAAGGATAGCAACACACTAATTGAGATAAGAAAGTCCAATATGAACACGTGATGATCTGTGAGAAGTGCTGGACATGAAGCTGTCTCACAGGAGGGTCAGGCTGGAGCGTGTGGATAAACTCTGAACTGGCAGATGTGTCTGAGAGGTGAGAGGACAGGTCCGGAGCATGGCCTCTCTAGAAGAACCATTAATACAAGTGAGACAGAGGAGCTGACCGCCACATCGCCTGCCTGCCTTAATGACTCTGTTAGTATTGATATTCCTGTCTCTCAGCCAATAATGGAGGCAGAAGATAAGATGGCCCTCAGTGGTACGGATGCCACGGCTTCTGCTGTGTATTTTAGTTCTAGTCTAAATCAGTAGCACATAATTAGGGCTTTTCCTGCATGGCCATTTTTTTGGACTGCCACAATGCAAAACTGTGATCTGCTAAAGCAAATTAAACTATATATGCACATGGTTTTGTTCTAGCAAGTGTAACTGTTATATTCACAAAACGTCACAGAATCATTAAAGGAACTTAAAAAAAATAATGCACATTTAATTTGGAGTTGTTTAGTGAAAAGTACAACTCCTGTTGTCTCTCACTTACAAACTCATTCCAAAGGCAAGTGATGCTGTATTACTCCAGATCTGTTATGATGGAGAACAAAACTCATCCACATCTTAGATGGCCTCAGGGTGATTTTCAAAGAAAAAAAAGAAAAATTGGGGTGAATGATTCATTTAAAAAAATCTATTAGGAATAAGTCAATTTGATTTCTACCACAACTGTTGTTCTCAGATATGATGAAAAACAGGCTTGTTTGCTTTCAGATATAACACGATATGAGTTAAATCATTAAGAGAGTCTGATGAAAGGAAAACAATATCTGTGAAAAAGCAGGAAACAAACATTCTCATTAGAAAGACATTCCCGGCTCAGAAGTGGTCTACTCAGTCAGAATATTATAACCAGCTCTATATAAATTAGGTTTTAATTATCTTGAGTTTGACTTCTTATAGCAATTATATTTTTGGGCTTAAATCTGGGCTGAATTGAAAATACTCATTGTGCTTCATTTAGTTAAACATAATTAAAAATCAAATGCCTTAATTGCACATATACAATATTATTAACAAGTTAGCGCGTGTGGATGAACAAGGAAACCTATGATAATCATACAGCATAAAAATCTAAAGGGAAAAAAAAAAGGATTTTTCAAAAGGATATGGTTTTGAAAGAGAAATTTTAAAATCACAGCCAAAGGAATACAGCAGATGGTGAAAAAACTTTTAAAGTTGCACCTTAGGATCCCTCACAGAAAACAACCAGAGGCAAAATCCTTGTGAAGTGCACGTCCAGTGTGACCAAGCAATGGAGATAAAATGAGGATACAGAAGGTTTTCAATGCACTACTGAGAAAGACTTGCATCATTTTCAGTCTGTGATTCCTTTACTACTGCAGTAGAATGAAAACATTAGAATCTAAGGCATAATAAGCAACGGGCCAGTTCTCAAACAGGCTCAGTATAAAGGGTTTGTTCTACTGGCACTTTTTCAAAAACAATAAGCATTGTCATACTCATACAACATTTAAAGTTAATTTCAAACCACATTATTAATAACTTCATTAAAATAGCTCTAAATAATCAAGGTCTGTATTAAAAAAAAATATTTGTTTAAAGAAGTCAGCATATTCCTGAAGGATCGTGTGACACTGAAGACTATCTATCTATCTTGTATATCTAAATAAATTGTAAAATATTTTACTGTAAATATGATCAAATAAATGCAGCCTTGGAGGCCTTTCAAAAATAAACAAACAAAAACATTTACAGATACCCAAACTTCTAAATGGTAATGTTTACCTTCACTGAAGAAAGACGTTTTATGACATCTATAATGAGGGGAAAATGGATCGTGCTGCTAACCAAATAAGAATATGAAAAGAAAGAAGGAAGTACAGTAAGAAGGAGTAGTGAGAAAAAGCATTCACACTCTATAAAAGGGTTAGACACAAGAAAACTGGATCATCGGGTTAACAAATAAAGAGAAAAGTGCATTAAAAACCCAACTCCCTCACTGAACCAAATCAAGAGAGATATGACGTCAACATGTGGAAAATCTACACCGTTACTTTTATCTCCGCAATATCCAAAATTAGAATCAGGTGAGCCAAACCGGATTAGAGCACTATTAGAGAGAAACCTGAGGAAAAAGCTCACTGGTTCAGGCCGCCAATTCAAAGGCTTTCGTATTCAATCACTTCAGTCTGAAATACCATCTAAGAATACAGAACATTTCCAACCGCTGGCAATCTATCTTGGACAGGACGTCCTCTAGAAAGACTTGTAAGACTTGCCTCAGCCAGAGTCAAAGAACATAAGCCGTCCATCCAAAAGAGACTCTGCCCTAGATGAAGAGTCAGGATGTAGGAAGCCTCTGCTCTCGAAAAAGAGTACAGATCCATGAGTGCAGCAGAAGATCATGTCAAGGTGAAGAAAAGGACAGTTGCTGCAATCTGCTCTCAACGGAAGAGACAAAAATAAGGCTGCTCGACAGCACTGCCAGATGCCACATGCAGTGGAAACCTGCCTTTGACCAAAACTATCTCTGAAGAGAGCTAGAGGAAGCTATAGTGTTCAAAGCTGGATTTCTCAAACAAAGCACGGCCAATCTGCCATCATACAGTCTCCCACAAATTCAGTTTCAGAGGTTTCATTCTCAAACAACCTATGTAAATGACATTCAAACTAAACCAACTTTCTACAGGCACTATGGAAGACATACAGGGTCATCTGATGTTGCTAAAAAGAACATTATTTTGTGTAATGCAATTATCTGGTGCAATGCAATGCGTTAATGCGGTTTAAGGTGCAGAAATATTATTTTCCACATATTGTACATTTTTGTTTCTTCTCTAAGCACTCCCTCCTAAAACTTGTCAATTTGTACAAAGCTCATCCCTCTTAAAAAACGAGATACTGTACCTATTGTGTTGTGATTAGCCGTATACCGCAAGCATGTGGCAGAAATGTTACACTCGAATGTGATGCTGCGTCCCGGCGCTATGACACCAAAATAATAAAACACATTACAAATGAGGCATATGTTGCAGTGGGGACATAACTACTGATTATCATGACTAAGTACTGTCTTTATATGCATCACGCCACGTCTTTACACCAAACATTACACCATGTCTGCACTAGTGATACGAGTAACAACAAACTACCCTACAAACGTAGCAGATTCTTCATGTGTAGCCTCAAAACTGAGTTTCAGAAAGCTGCAGTGATGCGACCACTAGCAATTGATTGGCTCATTTTGTTGTTGTTTTCAGAAGGTGGAAAATATTGAACTTCACAAGTTTCGATTGAAATTCAAACATTCCACTAAATCTTGTAAAAACCGCCAATGTGCACCTTTGTTTTTGTCTGTCAAGTCTTCAATTTTAGGCCTGTGCTTCATCTAACATTTCTAACCTTAAAAATCTTCACCTTCAGGTCTGGAGTGTGAGAAAGTTAAATCAGGCCGCTAGTCCATTTCTCTTAGCAGTTTAAGAGTAATGTGTAATGGTTCTGTGTTGGGTGGGATGGACGTGGCCCTCTGTTGGAGTCTTTAATGTGCCTCACGGCAGCAGGTGCGGGTCTGCTTGTGCTCTGGCATGGAGGTAATAGGTGCTGCACTGATGAATTATGGAACCTGCTCTGGGCTGGCATGTGGCACATTAAGCAGGCTGAGAAATTACAGGTCTGCTCTCTCGGAGAAGCAGCCGGTTAAAAAATTAGAGCCTGGAGAGATATTTATTCATGGCACCCACAAGACAGATGATCCTCCCAAACTAACAGTCTCTCCAGATAAATAAAATGATACGTTTGTTTAGAACCTGACCTAGTTTAATCAAATGTAGATAGATCCACACCACTTTCCACCTCTGGATCCTTAGGATTTTGTTAAGATTGAGGAAAGACATGTGAATATCCTAGGGCAGTAAAACTTAACAGAGATTATTTACATTTGTTCTCAGAGCAAAGCCCAGGAAGGATTTTCTCAAGCCTGAGGAATAACAGACGTGGAAAGTACACCCATGTTTTCTTGTCTCAGCTCTGTTAACAACTACTCCAGAAGAAAATTAACAACTTTAGAGACTCGGCATGAACCAGTCACTTAAATGAGGAGATATACAGTAGCCTTTAAATAGATAAGCTCGACTAAATCACAGGAAATAAAAGAATTTGGTGTTCGGTGTCAACGTAACCTCATTCACAACACCAGCTTCCTCTTCTGTCCTTTCATATTGTTTATTAAATTCAGGCAGGAAAAAAATAAATCATTCAGAATAGTTGCAGTTCTGACGTCACAACCAACAACATATGATCACTTTTCCCTGCTTATACAAAGGAATATAAGCATGGAACTAAGGATGCAAACCTTAGTTTGTTTACAAAAAAAAGCAATAGTATAGCTAAGGAACCCTGTGAAAAAAAAAAAAAAAAAACATCTGCACGCCATGACAACCACCAACATAAATACACATGGGACAAGAGCTAACAAGACGGAGAAACAAGATGGGATGAACCAACAACTATTCTGTAAAAGATTACAAGCTTTAACATAAAAGTTCAGATGAGAAGACAAGGAAAATATAACTATAATTAAACTCTGCAGACCCTTCGGAGGGTCCAAATGTACATATTCAACTTGTGCCTTTAATTTTTAACCCTTTGTGTTTACCAAAAACCCCAAACTCTATTTTATGCAGATATAAATCACTTTGATATTGCATTTACTGTCACAAAGTTATTCACACATAAATTACACTATGTACCCGGAATGGAATATTGTATGGAATATTATAACTCTTGCATTTCCTTTTCCCTGTGCTTCCTGACATGTGTTGGAAACAAATACAATTGTCTTCAGGGACCTGAGGCACTCAGGGCCTGAGCTATACACTTTCAAATTTCAGTTTACAAAAAATAAAATAAAAAGCGCCTCTTTTTTTGTCTTTATTATAACACAGACAATATATACAATACGTTTAATCAATTTCAACAGTGTTTTATGTAATTTCAAAAGGTTTCCTTTAAAATGATGCCAATCTTTTGAATATACACCTCTGCATGTGGGTATGGGAAGCTTTTTAATTTAGGTAGGCAAAAACAGGCGGAATTCCCCAAAATAGCTGCAGAGTGTACGAGGTTAAAAGAGACACCTAGTGGTGAAGAATGAATTTACATTTTCTTTCAGACCAACAATAAACGATCAACAAGTGGGCAGCAATATGCTAATGTTCCATTTTGACATCTTGAGATTCTTGAGATTTGTTTTAAAAACGACTTTTGAGAGAATATATGTGTAAAACTTTGCAGGGTGTTTTCATTCACTTAGAGTTGTGTTACACAATGCATGAAGATCTATGAAAAAAAATCTATAATGGGGCACTTTAAAGGGAAATGTTGTACTTTGTTGGACTTGCCATTGTGTTTTCTGCCTTGTCATGTTATTTTTAGAATTGTTGTATTTTCTGAATTGTTATAATATTATGAGAGCTGCTCTTGTGCTCTGACTTGGTATTTTCTTGACTCAGAAACACGCTCTCCTATCGACCCAGTTCTTGATATCTCAGTGGTTTTCATTTACCTGAAAGGTTCGAGATGTGACAGAAAGCCGCCTCCGAATCAAACGAGCACTTTTAAGAACTCAGAAACTCCCAAGACATGAAGTTCTCCTGGAAACCAGTAACTTCTGGAAGCTCAGTCGTGAAGCAGTCGTCAAATCAGGCTGTGTGAAAGAAAGATGCGTCTCAAAGACATGCAGAAGTGTGGGTTTAGTCTTTGATGGCGTTCAAACAGAGACCTCTTCTTCAGGTGCAGGGTCTCAGAGCCAGAACAAAACCGCTCTGCACTCCTCAGCTATTAACATCTCCATCACCTCTGATATCATTTCTAATTATCCTGAGTTACGATGGGGGAAAAAAACACTTTCTGCAAATCTTGCAGGTCCTAATTTGGAGTGGTGGGAGTTAACGCACCTGCCATATTCCTGCTGACAGCGTGGTTTGAGCGAGGGGGTTGTTTTGTGGAGAACGCTCCAGAGAACTTCGAGACTTGCCAATACCAGCTCGGCCGCACCATGTGAAAATGTTGACTGCCGGATGATTGATGGTAGTTATTTGTGGCTTCCTAACCCTTCTCCAGCACTGCTACCCATCCCTGCCTGCATCTCGCGCTCCTGTTTTGCGAGGTTTCCGACTCGGAGGCAGTGAAAGGGTGATTAATAATGTGTAATGCCGTGTGAGCTGCTCCCTGTGACATTTGGAGAGGGCGTTCTCCGTCTGTTACACGGCACCTGGATTAACCAATGGAGAGAGAGCTTCCCAGGAGCCCTCAGCAGTGAGCCACGCTTCATTATAGACCTCAAACATCTCCAAAACAATTGATTTCTCATTTCACTTTTATGATGTTTAACACTCATTGAAGCTGTTGTCTATGCAATGTTAATAATTAACAATTTATTTATTTTTTGTCTTTAACTGAATGTATGAAATGACAAAGTAAGTGTCCTTTCACGTAACATAAAAGCGACATTAAAAAAGGCCCCCTATCACTATGAACGTTATTTTGCTTTTTTTATTATTATTATTATTATTATTATTACTATTAGTGAAAACGCTTTCTGCTACAAAACTCTGTATAAATAAAGGTGACATGCTTTTATATCTTTATTAAGATAAACCTCAAATCTTCTCAACCCATCAAATCTTACCTCATATTTGACCCCATGATCAAAAGACAATCAATATAAATACATTTTATTGTGAATATTGTAAATTAAGTTGTTTTTTATTATGTTAATTAATTTATTTATTTATTTTTGCATTGCGACATTGTATTGTCATGGCAATTTATATTTTTCTCTAATTAACTAATTAATATATTTTACTACATCCCCACTCATTTCATTCTCATTAATTACTGTAATCCATCTGAATGCTTTCATTTGTACTTTACTTGAGGTCTTTTTTGTTTTGTTTTGAGTATTATTACAGTAGAAATGTTAATGTAAATGTAATTACTATTTTATATACTATATCACTGTCATATATAATATTGTTATATATTTAAATTTGCATAAATTAAAGACAGTACAACAAATTGCCATAAGAAATGTGGTATTTCACAGGTTCACTCTTTCATTACTGTAACAATAATGTATCAGCTGGGAATGTGCTGCTATGCGATAAAGATTTGTATGAAATTAAAAGTCTTTGCAGTTGTGTCTGTATGGAAACCTCTCATTCCATACCTTCTGTGAGTGAAAAAAAATGAACAGGCTGTGAATTTTTACATCTTTGTGCATGATGTGCGCTGCATGTGTGTGTGTTTGTGTTATGGAGGGGTCTGACATTGAGTCACCGTTAAGCCCTACAGCGGGGGCTGGGAGGTTGGAGGGGATGAGGTGTCCCAGCGTCCCAGTGGGACCACACACACATACCCCAGTCCCACACACACTCTGCTGGCTGTCCAGTTAAAAGTCTTTGAATTAAGCTGGTAGACATTACAATGCCTTTAAATTCCTAAATAAATGGAATATTCAAAAGGAAATATTTGTAGGACGGTACAGTAACTTCATCTTTTGGATCATAAATATTATGCTATGATATCATTGGTGATATAATAATAAATTAGTGTTTATTTTTTATATAGTGTGAATAAATGATATAGCATAAAGTGAGCATTATGCATGTTGAAGTACAAAAGCATGCTATGTAAGAAATGTTTTTAAGTAAAAAAATGTTCTTATGTGGTTGTCGTCTATGAACTCTGTGTATAAATTCATGCTCATGGTGAACGCAGCGAATATCAAATGCAAGAGCAGTTAGAAGGACAAGACAGACTGAGCGTTTGAGATGTGGAGGGAGACTGTGTGTTTCATTAAATGGTCAATATATCTTGTGTTTTCTGGATCATTTAAGCCACATTACAGTGCAGTGAAACTCTTTTAATTTCTAAAGTGCCTTTCAATGGCTTTACCTTCAGGCTGGAGGAGAAAACAGCAGCTGGAGCCAGAGAAGCGCACCGGCCGTACACACACACCTATACACAACACACACACACACACATTGACAGAAATACATTATAGATTCTACACAAAGTGTTATCCTAGAAAATCTCTTGATTGTTTAAAAACTAGCTTTCCCCATTTTATGGCACAAATGTAATTACTTTTTTTCACTAACCCTTAAGGTGCTCCTAATATGGGTTATGAAAAGTTATATTTTGTTTTCGAGAGCCTCCAACAACAACTTGACAGGTGAAAACATGTTCATTGTCTTATAATGCGCATTAATTTTTACCTTATTTGCACAAAGACTCCAAACGATTCTTTCAATGATTATTCTTTCAAACCCCTCCTTTTCGGGATGTGTGGTGATGTGGTGATTGGTCTCGTCTCATGTTCATCTCATCATGTCTGTAATGTCTGATAAAGCAGTGTTTGTGAGCTCAGTGCTGCTTTGTGTACAGAGTTCCAAAAAAGACACCTAATGGTGAAGAATGAATTTACATTGTATTTCAGACCAACCCGAGCAGGCCAAGGAGCAGGCAGCTATATGCTAATGTTTTAATTTTGACATCAACATCAAATGGCTTGATATTTCTTTTAAAAACAATTTGTTTCAACAATTTAGAGTCAACTCTTTCTTTTGAGAGACAATAACTTTATACACGGTACAAAGACTTAGGCTCAGATTTATAACTTTGCAGGATGTTTTCATTTACTTAGAGATGTGCTACACACTCCATGAAAGATCTTTTTTTAAAAATACATGATGGGGCACTCTGTTAAATATATATTATATTATATATATATATATATACATTATGCGTGCTATAAAATAAAATAGCATAAAACATCCCTAATTAAGGCCTTTCTGTTTGAAGTGGTTTGAAAGGTGCTGGGATGCCAAGGTACAGCCGGAGGTTCAGGGCTGTAAAGGAACTAGAATAATAAAAAAAAAGGTTTGAGAAATCATGGAATGACAAGTGAGGGTGTACAAGAACGGGACAGATGGGGTGTGTCTTTGAAGGGTATTACATAAAAAATTAAGCTGGCCTCTCTTTCTGGGGCATTTAGTTCAGGATATGAGCGCTGCTGGAAATCCAATACATCAGTGTTTCATCTGACAGAATAAAAGAAACAGAGCCCATAAGCCCTTTATTATCTCAGTTGTTTCTCGTATGCAAAAAAAGATCATAAATGGATCTGATCCTCCTGCTTCTCTGATGTTCTTCCTGAAAAAAGACCAAAGTAATCACACGAGTCTTAGCTGAGATCCCTGTAATTCTACATCATATTCTGAAAACCGAAGGTGATTTGAGCTGCTTTCCATATTCATTTTGATTTGTGTATGTTTCCAAATAAGCGCATCTATTATGTATCTGTTAAGTAGACATGTTTACGTGTTTCAAGTCTCAGATTTCTTAAGGTGATAAGATTTCTTGTATCTTCTTATTATTTTATTTCATAAATTAGTATAATTTGTATGCATAATTTCATAATAGTATATATAGGTAAAAAAATGGATCGTCACAACCAAAATGATACAAATTTGTTTATTGTATTGCTTCACATGAAAGTGAACCAGATTCAGTATGCTAATGCTTTGTTCAGATCCTTTCTTCTCAAATCACCAATTTGAGCTGCAACTCATTGGGCAAAGAATAGAGAAAAGCAAAATCATCCATCATGATGCATAAAAACAGCCTGCAGCGCAGAAACTGCAGCCACGCAGAGGGAAATATTTGCACAGGCCCGCTGGGCCTCCTTGTATGTAAAAGGCAAAAAACATAAATGTTTCAAAAATGTTCTCTTTTTATTAGATGAATTGCACCATTAAATAACATTATACAATGTGAAAATGCACCATTAATTTTCCCCAAAACAGACATAAATATGAGGCGGTGGCTGGTTTCTCTTGTCTCAATCTTCGGTGAGTCCCACAGGGCCACATTTCAGAGCCATTCTATCCCATTATGCAAATAGACACAATTGAGGAGAGGAAGATCTATAAAGGCGTGTTTGGGGCTCATCACTTTGAAATGTGAAAATAAATGACTTTCTAATTGTTTGGCCTGAAACAGAGAAACGGACTAATCGAGCAAGCAGCCCAGCGGTGGCGATCACTAAATATTCACAGGCCTGAACATTAGAGGAACAAAATAATATACAGTCAGGGTGCTTATATAAATCAATCACAGGCTATCGAACCAGGAAGAGCAATTTAAGAGAACGGGGTGCGTGTATGTTACTAAAACATAACTTTAGAATGTCTAGAAATACAGTTAAAGTACAATTTGCTGATTTGACACACATTTTAGTCTGTTATGTAGGCTGATCTTGGTTACTTATTTTAATTCATGCATTAGACTTAGACTAGTTTTTTAATCAACATTTTTTGAACTTGCGGTAACACTTTAGAATAGCGGATGGTTATAAGTCATTTATAAGAGATTAGTTAATGATGAAATGTACATCTACA
>JAUCNO010000152.1:17676249-17689918 GCA_032353835.1 Enteromius viviparus
TAAATGTTTATTTTAATCCAATGGATATTAAGTTTTTTCTTTCTTTTGACCAATTGGGGGCCCCTGGGAGGCGGGGGGCCCCTAGGCTGAAGCCATATAAAGCCTGTGCCTTGATCCGGCCGTGAATATATATATATATATATATATTAAAAACAGTAATATTGTGAAATATTACTGTAATAACTTAAGCACATATTAATGCCTTATTCCACATTACCTTATTCTACATCCCTAATCTTACCCAATGCCTAAACCTAACAACTACCTTACTAACTATTAATAAGCAGCAATTATGAATTTATTGAGAAAAAAGCTGTACTGTAGTTAATAAGTGTTTCCTATTCTAAAGTGTTACAAACTGCATTACGGCGAAGCAAACATTCCTCGAGTCACAATTCTTCAGAGATTATTCTTGTTTGCAGATTTTCTGCTCAATGAACATTTCTTATTTCCTGTCAACTTTAAAAACAGTTGTGCTGCATAACATTTTGTCTAAACAAACTAATAGTTAATATATGTGGAAATACTCATATGTTTTGAGTATTATAATATTATGGATAATTCATACTGAAAGATTAATTAGAATTTCTTTAAATCTATTTGGATTCTACTCCCTGCGGTTAGAATTTTAAGTCTGTCCTCTGTTGACAATCTTAATTCAAATTCTGAATGTAAATTTGAGCGTAAAATTTATTATAATTGTTAATCTTTAACTCTGAAGGCTGGTAGTGAGATATGTGTTTGATTGTGTTTATCATTAAGCATGTCAAGTCAATATTATGTTATCAGTCTGACCCTTTTAACAGTCTCATTTAAAGCCAAAGTGCCCTGGAAAAAAAGGTCTTTCTTGAACTTCTTTCCCACTAATGATCACTGATGCCTCTGTAAGGGGCAGTGATGGTCCGTACCACTGTCTCCTGAGGTCAAGTAGTCCAAACACAGCTGGAATGTGTACTGTCTTTTTAGGATGATGGCATCCGTGAACTTTATACTTTCAAAAATTGCAGATGTTTGAGTTGAAACCTCACATAGAGACAGAAAAAGTCTTGTTGTTCTATTTTTGGCTTCCTGAGTAAATTACGTGTCAAACAATATCCTCTTGTAAACTTTTAATTTATGTTTATTTTTTTAATATAACAGCTTCATTATTTGTCATGGATTGGAGGCCAGGTTCCTGTCTGTGTCAAGCACTAGTTCTGTTTTTCTGGCTCTAAAATTAGTTCTTTTACCAGAGACACCAGAAGCAAATCCCCATGCTGTTGCCAGTTCATTCAACTCACTGAATGCAGCCTGAATGAGACTCGGGAATATTCCTTCTTTAAGATGGCAATCACAAATGATGCTGCCATTTACTCCTCATCTCATTATAGTCACTGACATTCATGCTTAATTTAGTCGTAATGACATCAGATTGTGTAGTAAGAGATGATGCATTTAATTTATCACAGAAACCTGAACTTTGTAAAAAATCTCATGGAACCGCAAGAAAGACAAGAATATGCTGTGAATTATCTTTAATGGCGTCCTCGTCCGAGCCGTCTTCCTCCTGGCCTGACAGTTGACAGACTCCAGGGACGAGGCGCAAGTCAGCACAGATTAGAAAATCCTGGATGATAAACGACCTCAAGTGTATGGCAAGACTAGCTTTGGGTGGGGTCAGGCTTGCAACATTGCATCGCTGAGTTTGGTTAACAGCTCGGTCTTGGGGGTCCTTCACCGCGCAAACACAGCCTGTGAAGTATGTGTACAGTGGGACTTGTCCTAAGAGACCCGACTTCTACTTGAGATCTTTATGGTCCTCGTAAAAACCATAGCAGGAATTCTGTCTCCGCTCTAACTGTAACGTCAACTACACTGACTCCTTCTACTGCGAAGAAATCCTGCGTGACATGGCTGAGTGTTTTGCGGCCTGTATTTCTGACACTATTCACTGAAACTTCTGCATAATCTGATATTCATATATATATATACAGTATATATATATATACAGTATATATAGCTGACTAGCAGATGATGCATGATGCACATATAAGAATGATATGTATATATATATACAGTATATATAATTTTCACCTTAATTCTTGATTCTTTTGCTGTTAATGTGTCTTTCCATCTTCGTTTGTGTGTGTGTGTGTGTGTTACTACTCTGACCCAACGGACATAAAAAACCTGCTTAATAATTATTATTCACACCTGAAGCATTTTTTTATTTCCAGTCCTTGTTAACAAACATACAGTATATAACAGTATATAACTTAAAAATAATTATATATACAATTGATAATAATTATTTAGATTGACATATAAAACATAATTTTAAGTGAAATATAAAACATGCTTGTAAGAAAAAAATTAATAAATATTAGAATAGTGACTTAATAATGCATAACTATGGAGTGATATAGCAAAAATGTAGAAAAAAACAACAAGTAACATGAAAAAATAGGATAAGAGAGGTTTATCTTCAGTGTTAGGGATTTATTTATTTATTTATATTACATTTTTGCTTTCGCGCCATATACATTCATTCTTCAACTACCCATATACACACACACACCACACACACACACATATATATATATATATATATATATATGAACAGTACTGCGGTTCATTCTCGTTGTTGTTGAATCAAGGCAAAAATGTCGTCATGGTCTTGGCATTTGGCCGGCTGCATCACAGCCTGTGAATCCTGATCGACAATGACAGGGATTGTCAGCTCTGCGCTGCACCACATCGAGGCTTAAAATACAGTAATTGTGGCATTTATTCCCTAATGGAGAAATACAACATTTCTGTTCCTCCAAACTGTTTCTTTGGGTTTCTGTGGAGTCTCCGTAGGGATTTCAAATGTGGTCAGTGATGTAGAAACCTCTCAGTTCAAAACAAACCTGTTCACTCCTGCGTCGAGCAGCCAGGTGGACAGACGGTATCCGTGGCTGTCACGTCTCTAACTGTTATTCACCTATCCATGAGTGATTGCACCGTCTTGATGTATCAGCTCGCAGTTCAATGGCCGTGAACGAGAGGAGGCTGATTTAGTGCTAATGAGTTAAGTGATGACAACACAATTAATACTGTTTGCTTCGGTGAATCTGACAATGAGTGTTTTGGTTTCCAAGATCCAGGCTAATCTAGTCCTGGACAAGGTGTTTTTAGTGATCTGACAGGCTACAATCTATAAAAACGTTTTCATGCGAAGCAAAACGTTATATATTGGACTTTACGGAAGTGTTCTTAAATGTAAGTACATTTTGTTTTCTTCCATATGCAGATTTCTGCATTAGTTCTAAGCATAAAACTCGCTTTATTTATTCACTCACTCATTTATTTATTATTGCCTAAGCCACTTTTTTGCAGTGTAGAGAATATCTAGTGTTTGCTTCAGCACACCGAGTCTGCCTCAGGGATTGCGTTTTATTTATTGGCGGGCAGTTTTAAGCATTGGGGAGGCTCTTAAAGGATTTTTCCAGGTTAATTACAAGCAAACATGGAAATTAATTTCAAATAGCAAATCAAAAATTGCACTTACTGTATAATGAAGGTCTATTGCAAAATGCACATCATTTAATAATAAATAGACTGCATCTCATGTATAGTTCTTTTGATTCTTCTCAGAGAATCCTGAAAAAAGATTTATAATGGTTTCCACAAAAATATAAAGCAGCAAAACCGTTTTCAGCAATGAAAATAAGACATTTCTTACCAAATGAGCACCTGGAGGATTTGACATTGAAAATGTAGTATTGCCCCCACAGAAATTTCATTTTAAATCACAAACATATTAAATTGTTATGTTCAATCTAACAATATTAGAGTTTTGTCTGCATTCAGTCAGTTTAATAGAGCTTAAAAGACGTGTAAATTTAGCTTCACATTCTCTTTTCCTTGCTTCAAAGACATCCAACACAATGTTTGCTTGATTCAAAACAACTTCCTGTGGTATTCGACGGTGCTGTTGACCTGATGCTGTTAAACCAAGTTGACTTGTTTAGAAACTGGAACATTCCTTTAATAAACCGTCCAACAAATGGCCCTGTTTTTCCTCTGCAGACAAAATATATCTTCTAGACAAATGTGTCAGTTCAGAAGAGTTCAGACAGTTTGGTCACTACGCTTTTTATCCATACACTGTTCTTTGTTATTTTTCTTATACAGAACAACAAAAGTGCTCAGCATGTCCAAGCTGAAATTATTATTCTTTTTTTTATCTTCTTTGAGAACAGTTTCTAGGAGCAGAAAGAGGCTCCGGACTGATTCCGTTTGATGGCTCGTGATGTTTGGAGCACTCAACTGTTGTCTTGCAGCTCGGGATTTGATGATGAATCGTGATGGAGGCGTTTGTTTTCATCATGGTGAGGGTGAAGATGGATGGATAACAATCACAGCTGTAATGGCATGACTGATTCTTTCCCTGTGCGTACTGCAAATGCGTTGTATTACGGAGTCTTTTCATGTGTGCTTTGTTTGCTGGAACTCACATTTACTGGAAAAGAGATTGGACAAATTGGCAAAGCATTTCACATCTCAATCGTAACTGCTGGGTGGAGAAGGTAAAAGGTTGTTTTTTTGTCTAGTGCCCTGCAGATACAAGAGGCTCTAGCCCACTTTCCCCACACATTGTTTTAATCTAGCTGCAGCGGCTGAAACACTAGCCCAGCGAGGGCTTAACATGAGAGCTTCATTCATCTGCTTCCAAGCCCTGGCGTGCTTTTGGACTCCTCACATGTGGAGAGTGGTGCAGATCACGGATGTGAGACGCTTACCTGCGGGACAAAGGAGGTCATGATCACACGAATCTTTTTTGGATCACACCAAATCTAAAGCTGTATTATTTTTTTTGAGAGGACATCATATGACAAAAAGCATTTCCTTGTTCTTTTGAACACAAGGCTCCAATGCTTAGTGCTATTGTCACTCATTTCATATGCAGAGATCATAACAGAGGACGTTTAGGCTTCATATAGGCTGTGTTCCAAATCTCTGAAACGAGTGGGCATCATAGGCACTCACCCAACGCAAAGGCTGTTCCAAATGATAATTATATTCAGCATAATTATGCTGTTTTTGTAAGATGCCTTGCCAGATTCCAACATGTATCCTTCAAGGAAAAAGCAATTCCAGAAGGTATAGCAACATGCTTAGTGTGGAAAAATACATTTTTTTTATTCATATATTTAAAATGAAATATTTTTACTAAAGCCAAACTTTTAGGAATTGGATATCCTCTGCACTTGTTTTTTTGCAATGTGAAGAGTTTTTACTCATTTAGGTCACTCAACACAGCAAAGTACTGTAGCTCATTAGGTTCTGGAACAAAGCCATAAAATGTGAACTTTTTGTAGCCACATTGTTTTTCAATACATTTTTTTTGGTCCCACTTTATATTAAGTGGCCTTAACTACTATATACTTACATTTGCAGTACATGAATCATTTAGTACAGTGAACTTATTGTGTACATTTCTAATTAATTTCGGTAACTGCATTTATAATTACACTGTCATTTACATCTTAACCCACTGTTAAACCTACCCATACCACTAAACATGTCCCTAACTTTACCCGTATCCCACCTCAATAGCAGCAAAGGTGTTTTGCAATTCAGTATGACCACAATAAGTACAGTTGCACTTATTTTTGGATTTAAGTAAAGGCCAAATGTGACCAAATTTTTATTTTCTGTAAATGTGCAAGACGTCCGATTACTATATGCTATTTAGGTACAGTAAACAATTTAATCAAGTGCATTAAACAGTAAACTATTTGTTTTTAAGTGTGTTTAAAGTGCCCATATTATGGAATTAGCAAATGAAACATTAGCAAATTGCCTGCACACTTGTTGATCTTTTCATTGATTTGAATTCATTCTTACGTGCCACTTTTTGAGTAGTAAAACTCAACGCTGCACACAAAGCAGCACTGCACTTACTTTATCAAGTATACAGGTATGATGAAGTGAAAATGAGAGCAATCAGACAAATCACAGCAGGTTAGCATCACATAAAAGAGAGGTTTGGAAAAGTTAATTATTAAGCGAATCATTTTGGAAGTTGTAAGGTAAAAAAATAAAGTGTTTTTTTTTTACCTTGCATACATGTCGCCCTGTTGTTGGGGACTCCCAAATCAAAATATATACCTTTCATAATTCATAATATTGGCACTTTAAGAATTCGAAAAAGAATGCAATATATCAAGCATCATAATAGACCATTTTTGTACAGCCAAAATAGCTGCAAGCGTCTGACACTGGAAGCCATGCACATTCAAAATAAAAATAGATCTACTCATGCTTACATTCAAAATAAGGAGTTTTAATCAACCCAGTCTCAAGGCAATTCGTACATATTTTCTGTGGTGGCTAATTCGTACAAATTGGCACTTTTTGCTAAATCGTATATATTTTATGAGTTGCCAGTTTGTATGAATTGGGGTTTAGACAAATCATATAAAATTGTATGATTGAGGTTGCATGAATTAGCACAAAGTTTCCACCTCGTATGAATACGTTCAAATTGGTCATGAGACTGTGTTGGTTTTCTAGTCATCCCATTTACCCCAGTCGAACAGCATATCTGTGTATGGCAGTGGGCATTAGATGCCATCATGAAAAAACACTATTCAGAACTAATTATTACCTAGAGATGACTGAAAAAGCTGGTTTTACCTTTATTTTACTTCAACAGTTTTATTACAACAGTAACCGATTTTTGCCGTAGTCAAAAGTTGAGCCAAGAACTACAAATTAGACACTGAGATCACCAGAATTCAGATGAATCATGATGAAGGTCTTAAACGAAATGAAAAATCAACCTTACATCATTATCTGTACGAGATTATCTAGGAATAAGTTGAGATTCTGCAAAATATCTACTTTTGTTTTCCCACGTGTGAGAGCGAGAACTTGACGACCGAAAGCTTCAGCATGAATTATCACTAATGGTTTGGTCTTAAAGATGGTTTCAATGCAAGTGCTGCTTTTGAGTGCTGCGGTGTACAAATAAGAGCACTAAAAGTCTGTTTTTAATTAGTGTGGAATGTCAAACGTTCAGCAGTTGAGTTGTTTCCACATTGCTCTTTGCGAAAACCCAGAAAGCTTTGGCTAACCTTGCTGCCACACTAGTGAAAGGCACCAGACAAATTGTTCTTGTCACTAAAGTGGTTTACCCGTACCGCACGATTTTAAGAGCATTTGTCGTTCTTTGCATTGCAAACTGCGAGGTCCAACCAGACCATCCAAACCACAGTTTTTATTGTGTGTACCAGCAAATTAGTAACAAAACTGTTTAGACTTCAGGGCTTATATTCCAATTAGTAAACTTTTACACACTATTGTCCATGGTATTTATTTATTCATATTTTTTTTTACCACTCTACATGTGGTGAAACAACCCCAGACATGTTGTCTAACCCCTAGCATAGTAAATTGCATTAGATGAAAAGGAAACTCAACCTGGCTGCGAGGCATACGGTAATTTAGCTTCAGTATGGGCCGAGCTGTTTGTGTTGAGCAGTCAGCAGTGGATTCGGGAAGACAAAGATGCATTTTCCCTCTTCCGCCTCTCCCCCACAGTCAGCTAGATTTTCTACCTAATGGGCATGAAAGTTGCAAATTGCAGCAAAATGGACGTGGCAGGATAAAAAGTGTATTATACTATCGATCGGAGCAGGTCAATGGTAAACTGTAGCCCTGGATCAAGAAGACAGTAGATCGGGAGCAAGTCTGGTCTGTTCTTTTGTTCGTGCTTTGATTCAGGGTAACTGCTCGTGTCCGGTATTGGTAGATATGTTTAGCTATTGATTTGAAGATGTCTGTGGGAAATGCGCTATAGTTATTGATTACGATGCGATTGTGTTGTCTCTAGTAGAGGAAAATGTCCCATAAGAGAGAAAGCTGTCAAAAGGATATATGATGTTGGCTCAAATATACACTGCTCAAAAAAATACAGGGAACAATAAAATAACACAGATCTGAATTAATGAAATATTCTTATTAAACATTTTGTTCTTTACATACAGTAGTTGAATGTGCTGACAACAAAATAAGGCAAAAATTATCAATGGAAATCAAATTTATTAACCCATGGAGGACTGGATTTGGAGTCACACTGAAAATTAAAGTGGAAAAACACACTACAGGCTGGTGCAAGGTGGCGTTGGTGGCGAAGCGAGACATGATGTTGAATTGCCAGATGGCAAATTTGCCAGTCTTGGTGTTCTCTGGCAAATGCTAAACGTCCTGCACGGTGTTGGGCTGTAAGCACAACCCCCACCTGTGGACGTCGGGCCCTCATACCACCCTCATGGAGTCTGTTTCTGACTGTTTGTGCAGACACATGCACATTTGTGGCCTGATGGAGGTCATTTTGCAGGACTCACTAGAGTGAAAGCACCGCCAGCATTCAATAGTGACCAAAACATCAGCCAGAAAGCATAGGAACTGAGAAGTGGTCTGTGGTCACCACCTGCAGAACCACTTCTTTTTTGGGGGATGTCTTGCTAATTGCCTATAATTTCCACCTGTTGTCTATTCCATTTGCACAACAGCATGTGAAATTGTTGAGCAGTGTATAAATCTCTACTCAAAACATACACAGCTAAACATGTCATATGTGTTTCCCAGAACTTCAAATACAGTACATATTCAAAATAAGTAAATATATCTTGGATTTAAAAATGCATAATTACTTTTGCAAACACTTCCTAAATACTTTTAGGAAGACTTTGACATCATTAACAGGTGAAGCTCTCATACAGAAGAGAAACAATAGTAAACAGAAGGGGTCACGAGTGATGCTGTGAACACCTCTCTCATAAACCTACACCAACAGACACACATACAGATGTCCTACCCTCAAACACCCCCGCATAGGCTTTCAGACAGCCCAGCCTTTGCACGCCAGCTCATTTACCAGTACAACAGGAGACAGAGAGAGAGAGATCTGTCCTCATCCAAAGCAAAACACACACACACAAAGCAATGAGCCAGACGGGGCTGCCAACCTTTGCTGAGCGCTACTCCCACACCCATTGCTTACTGTAGTGCTGCTTCCCTTGTCTTTTGTCTCAATCGTGTTGGGGTGAGAGACAGCAGCTCATCTGCACCTCCCCTCCTCGACGCCAATCAATAGAGTTTTACGCTGCACTTCTCAAGCACCACTTACTGCGGGCTAATGGTGCCGAAGGGTTACAGCAAAGCAGCGTGACTCACTGCATATATCATGCCACTTGCTACATCCTCAAACATAAAAATATAAATATTTGCCGGCTGATGTAACCCCTGATTTATGTCTCCACATCTGCTGGCCTAAAAAAAAAAACAAAAAAAAACTGCAAGATTTTTTGGCATTTTCCAAAAATGATCTCTCAGGCCAACATGCAAAACTTTTACAGTTAAAATATTTCAGTTTATCAGAGCTATGGCCAAGTGGTTAGTGTACATGCTCGTATGCAGGAGTGGGCGATATAAGCAAACAATGATTCAACAACTACTGAAAAACAATCAAACGATCTAAAAGTCAGTCAGGCACACATTTTAACAATGTTTTAGTTGTTATACACATTGCAATTTACTGGTTTAATATTACTGTTGATTTGTCTTTTTTTTTTTGATCATGGTTATCTTTACTTCTGACAAAAAACTATAAATAAATAAAAAATAAATAAATAAAAATGTTGCCTTGGCAACTGATTAAAATAAATATTATATATATATATATATATCATATATATAAATAAATAAATTTTTGTTTGTATGTATGGACTCTGTATATTTATTTTATAAACATATTATTTATATTTATTTTATGACAGAAGTCGCTCCTAGTGTGAACGGGGCAACAGATCCCATGCTTGCTTTGTGAATTGTGAGGACTTCACATTCCGCAGGCCCACAATGTCAAATATGTCAAGTTTTGCAATCCTTGTGGGTACATTTGTATGGAAGCCCATTTTTCGGGACTGAATAAAAAAAAACAAAGTTATTGCGATTGTTCATCTCACAACTCTCCCTTTTTTCTCAGAATTATGAACTTGCAAACTGTAAGTTATAAAGTCAGAATTGTGAGATATAAAGTCGCAATTATATGGGAAAAAAGTCTTTAAAAAAAGGATTTAAACTTGTAATTTTGAGTTACAAAGTAACAATTTTTAAGTTAGAAATTCAGAATTCTGACTTTATATCTCATAATTCTAACTTTCTAACTTCATTTTATTCTAACTTTTACAACTGTGTAATATCAAGTTGCAATTCTTGCAGACTTGTTTTCTCAGAATTGTGAGATATAAAGTCACAATTGCAAGTCCAATTGTGAGCAGAAAAAAGAGTTATATGTTCTCAGAACTGTTTAGTTTATATCTCGTAATTCTGACTCACAATAAATATCACACAATTCTGAGAACAAAAAAAAGTCAGAATTATGAGATAAAAAGTTGCAATAACCATTTTTTTATTTTTTATTTAGTGGTGGAAACGGGCTTCCATAAATTTGGTCCTAACTATTGGCACCCAAGTACACACACACACACTTTTCCTATTTTTAAGAAACATTGACAATTAAATTCAGATTGTTCTGTGAAAATTGCTTGATTGGCTCATACTCTTTCTAGGGGTGTCAAAATTAATCGCTTCTACGATGCATCGCGGTGCAGACGAGGATGATTCTGTATCGGTTCAGTAATAGACCATAACCGGTTATAACGTACTGACGCTTCTGATGTCATTTGCCACTGTTTTGTTGCAATAGAATACAATGGCTCACGCCGGTCTCACACTGCACGGTGAGCAGGGCGTAAGCAGCGTGTATTTCTTCGGCGCCCATATTAACATATGACAGCTTTCACACAGCACGCATGTGCGGCAGCGTGTAGCAGGAGCAGAGCAAGAGCGGCTGTGCCGTGATAGTTTTGATTTTTTTCTGGGCCGCTTATACGCTGAATTCAAGTGACAGATGTAGTGCTTGTGACAGATAATGCGTCGAAGATGATCGCTGCAGGGATTCGGAACATTCCCTCACGGTAAATGCTTTGCGCGTACAGTAAATCTGGCATTTGGCTTTTGGCCAAAATCCGCCAAATATCAACATTCCTCAAGCTCCATCGCAGCACCACAGCCACTGTCTAAAAGTCAAACAGCAATGTCTTGGCTTGAGAGATCTGATAACTAAAGCTAATAACTGATGTCAGAAGAGTGTCTCCCATTGCTCCTCTAAATGCTATTTTGGCTTCTAAATTATAATTTCATGTTTATACATTTGATCTGGAAGTGTGTTTGTGTTTGACTGTTTGTGTTTATAAAAAAAATGATAACATGAGAATTAAAATAGAAAATTGAGTATGCAGTGCATCGTCAATGCATCGAGATATTGCATTGAACCGAATTGATGACATAATAACTGTAATCGAACCGAACCGTGAGACCAGTGTAGGTTCACACCCCTAACTCTTTCGCTTCTCAAGTTGAAATTTCTAAGACAAGTGCAAGAAGTGTGTGTGTGTGTGTCAGGGAGAGAGAGAGAGCAACACACAACACCTGACAACAGCATGACAATAGTGTCTCCAACAGCAGCAGCACATCTAAACCTCTGCATCTGACAGCTGTTTCCAGCCACTGTATAAACCTGATTGCACCGCACTGCTGCACAGAATTCCACTGAAATATGAAGGAAATGTGTTCCCGTTATTCATTAAGACACAAAACCATTGTGGCACTCCACAATACTGAAAAGAGAATCAATAGCTACACAATGTTGGCTTATTACCCACTGATTTATATCACAGGTAAGTAGTTCAAATAGTTGTATCGCAGAGCAGAGGTAGGGCTGAGTTATTTTTTAGACGCAGCCCTCTTAGGTAATGTATGCATTATTTTGGTGTGCAATCCAAGAGAAAAACTACAACCCCAAGGCTTTTAAATTTGCTATAATAACTCATCAATTACAAAGTTAAAGCTCACACCACTCATGAAGCTAAAAAGCTTCAAGGCTAAAACAAAGAAATTACGAAAAGCAAAAGCGAGAAAATCAGAGATGGTTTAAAATAAACCTGGGTGTGTTTTTTTAACATGGTAACAAGTTCTGAGAACTTGAAGGAATCAGAGAGCTCGTTTTCACCACTGACGATTTAGAATTCAGGCTGCAATCCTTCATTTCTCTATTTTTTGTTTAAATGGGTCACTCAACAGTCGCATTAGATTTTACTCGCTTACAAACTGGAACCGTTGAGTGAGTAGAACACTTGTGTTTGAGCTGTAAAAAGGTTGCGTTTTAGGGCTGCTATATATATTGAAATAGAATTTGTACCACAATATAGCATAGTGTGATTGTGCAGGCATAAATTTAATGAAGGATTAAATCAATTTAATTATATATATTTAATGACTTAAGACAATATAATAGAAACATTTATTACCTAATCAAATACAACTATTTCGTTGAGGTTTTTTATGTTACAGTATTGCATTTTTCTGCAATATTTTTTATTTGATAATAAGAACAATAAAATCGTGATCAATTACATTGAATTATCAGTGCGGGTATATGGTTTATACAAAATTAATAACTAAATAAACATGCACGATACTGGGAAAAAGTGACATTGCGATATATTTTTTTCCTGCGATATACATTGCGATGTGTACACATTTTTTTTTTAATGTTTATCAGGTTTTTTGTACTGCTTAAAAATCAACTGCATTTGTTATACAGCTCTGGGATGGCAATTTGAGAAAAATAAGTGAATGACGGCATAACATAATGCTTGTCAAGCGATTTTGCGGATCATGTTTGTAAAACCCTGCTTGGTAACCGTGTTTTTTGGGACCATGTCTTTCACAAGGTTAAATGTAATAGCATCAGTGACATCTTCATGTCACTTAGAGCCCTTCTCTTCCCTTTGCTTTAGACGGCAATCTTATCTGGCTTTGCATTCGTCTTACAGTACTGTGGTGCCGAAATGGTCGAACAAATTCTTAGTGTTTCGGCGAGTTGTGGCAACAACTGCCAGGCACTCCAGACAAAGCACATGTTTGGCATGGTCAGCATCTTTTTTGTATCCAAAATACTTCCATATGACCGACGTTGCATTTCTCTTTGCGACCAAATCTTCCATTTTGGAGCTTTTCTCCCGTACCGCGCTCATTTCGTCATGTGCACGCAGAGACTGCATGCATGTAGTTTTTAAATAACCCTTAAATATGAGTTAATTACTTTATATTAGAGAAATGTAGATCCGTGAATAGCAAGTTTAGAAATATAGAAAGTAAATTTTTTAATCTTCTTTGCCCTGCATCGCGACTGCTGCGATGTGACTACTGCGCATGTGTACATTACGATGACGATGCTGAAACGATGTATCGTGCAGCCCTAATAGGTACCACTAGTTATATATGACTTTTCCCTTAATAAATTGTTAATTTGATTAAGAATTTATATGTATAGTTAGTAAGGTAGTTAGTAAGTTTAGGTACTGGATGGAGTTAGAAATTTATTATAAGGCATTAATACTGTTTGTGCTTAAATAGCACTAATAAATGTTTAATATTCTAGTAATAATGTACGGATGCTAATTAGGGTTGGGCACCGTTTTGATTTGAATGATTCTGATTCCGATTCCGATTCTTCCTTTCGATTCCGGTTCTTTTCGATTCTCAATTCCGATTCTTTGTGGGCTGG
>JAUCNO010000152.1:17697101-17733796 GCA_032353835.1 Enteromius viviparus
GAACTTGTTCAAATGTCCTTCTATGGCTGCATCAGAAAAAAAAAAAAAAAAAAAAGTTTGCTTAACTTATTGTCCATGATGTGGCAAATCCAAAGACAATAAATGTGTATTATATAAGGGAATCATAAAAATAACTTAGTTATTTACAGAACATAAAATCCTAAATTAAATGTCTAAACTTAGCAGTCTGACCAACAACAAAAAGAGTGTCACAGAAGCACTAGGTATTTTGAGTATTATTGTAATATTGAAGAGCAAGATCCTTTCTGTGCTGTGTCAAAGGAAGCGGTTTCACTGAGGATGAGAGCTACTATTTTTTACTTCAAAAAGTCATTCTCAAGGGACGAGGAACATCTCACTGTTCAGGAATCATAAAGTCAAAATACTGACAGATTCCTGCAGTGTAAACCAGAAAGGCACAAGGGGTGGAATATAAAAATAGATTTGAAAACACAATGCATTTGCTTCTGAGCAGATCTTTGGGCATGTGCTTTTAGGGTTTTCTGGATGACTGCCAGGTGAAAACTGGGTAATTATTTAGAAGCAAACCTCTCCTCGTCAGCGAGGAGCACAATTTCAAGTCTGTGGCACAAATTACATACTAAAATTTAACACTTAGGGGTTTTTACAGTATTGTTAACCCTATAACATCACTTCACAGTACAGTTTCACATACTGTATACTGTACTATGACACACATGATGACACGCATGACTAAGAATAAGAGAAATGGTACTTTTTAATTAAAAGACACTGATGTTAACTCAGTTATAACTCTACTTATGCACTACCATTAGAAAGTTTGGAATAACTACATTCATTTTATACTTTTTAAATGTAGTCTCACCAACAGTTGATCAAAAATGCAGTAAAACAGAAATATTTTGCTGTTATTATTATTTGATACATTACTATTCAAAAGTTTGGGGTAAATAATGACAAAGGCACATCAAATTACTAAAACTAAAATGAAACTGAAAACAAATAAATGCAATTTAATATATTTATACGTCTTTTAATAGAATATGAATAATAATAAAGTAACCCTGAATTCAGCCGAAGAAATCTTTCAGCATTCAAATGAACCGATTATATCTAGTTTAAAATTAGTATTTTTATGGAGGAAATTTAAAGGTTCTTTCAAAGCTGCTTTAAAAATGATCAAATATTTTAAAAATGAATTAAAAAAGCATAATGTAACTATCAACAACTAATCAAAAATGCAGTAAAATAGCTATATTGTTAATATAATAATTTTTTGTTGTAATATAAAAAAATATATACAGTATATTCCTGTAATGTTTTTACTGTTTGTGGAATACATTACCATTCAAACATTTGTGGTAAATAATAATAATAACAATTATAATAAATAAAAAACTTTCTATTTATCAGAGAATGCATCACGGTTCCCACAAAATATTAAGCAGTTTTCATTGATAATAATATTATTTATTATAATACTTTGAACACTTATGCAAACCAGCATCTTAGAATTTTTGCAGAATCATGTTACACTGAAGACTTGAATAAACCAGTTTTGCATCCCAGGAATAAATTATTATTATGATTATTTTTTATTGTAATTTTATTTCATCATGCATAATTAATATTTATTTGAACAACATTTTTTAAAACCTAAATTATTCCAGTAGTGTTCAGAACCGTGGTGTATAATTGTTTTTCTGATATTTTATTGCTGGTTTTTAATTAGCATGCTGTGCTTTAGCTGTTTGCAGGGTTAAATCCTCTCAGAAAAGCTGGGTCTTTAAATGTATCCTCTTTAAAGCACCAGAGCAACAGCTGTACACATTCCTAAAACCAGCCTAATTATACAGGGCTTTGGGTTAAGACTAATCAGTCATTCAGGCAGCCTACCAACTAGCACACACTTTGGAAAGATGTCCTTTTGAAGCTGCACTAACCTGACTGACGATGTTACGGAGATCCACTGACTTGCTTTCAAAAAGGCCTTTGACTGAACTCAAAGAGAACAATTGGTTATATTCCCTATCCTGTTATTGTGAGAAGGGCTCCAATGGTGTGTGTCTGTATCGACAGTGGAAGTAATGGCCGTGGGCAGGTCTAATCCGTCTTACCCTCGTAGGTGATGTGGAAACCGGGTTTGTTCTGTGAGTAGTCGCTGTGAAAGAAGAAGCTGGTCTCATGGGTCGTGCTGAAGAAAGATTCTGGAACAACGGGCCCACTGAACCTATCGATCACTGAGCCCGAGTCCAGCGTCCCGCTACGGACTTCAAGGTAGTCGTGCACAGCTTCAGTGGAGAAGTTGAGGAATTGCAGGTGAATCCCTGGATCATAAACAATAAGAGGAGAGATACAGTACATTTTAACAATCAGATACCTGAAGGGAAACTTTGAAGGTTTAAACAAAACAATCCATGACTTGCAGCTTCAAGAAACACAATAATCCAGTTCATCTCTATTACATTGTTTTTATATTTGAACACAAAAAACAAGTCAAAAGAGAATATTTCTTAGGCTGCTGTTCCATAACACAGATGACTTCATGAAGTTTTTCCTTTTCATGGACTATGCAACACAGTCTCACGAGCAATTCGTACATATTCATATGAGGTGGCAAATTTGTGCCAATTCGTACTAATTCGTACAACCTCACTTGTACGATTTCGTACGATTTGTCTAAAACCACGTGGTGCGTAGGTTTAGGGGCGGGGTTGTGTTTAGGTCATTCGTACAAATTCATACGAATTGGTGTCTCGTAAAATACGTATGATTTAGAATAAATCGTATGAATTCGTACGAGTGAGGTCATACAAATTCGTACGAATTAGCCACCTCGTAAAATATGTACGAATTGCCGTGAAATCAGGTTGGCCCATCACTGTTTTTAACACAGAAGGTCTCTCCATAATGATATGAGGCTGAGGTGTGAAGCAGAAAGAATCGGACAGTCCACTTCCTGCATAATCTAAGTCTGGCCGGACTACTTTTCACCAGGAATAAAATCCAGCTGACACTCAACTCATCCGAGTCCAGTCTGAGGGCCTGAACTGGGACAGGGCCAGGGTCTGCATCTGCTTCTTATCGTCCAGAGCCTGACCCAAGAAGACAACAGGAACAAAGCAACCAGTAAAGCAGCCTTTGCCCAGCGAGTGGCATCTAACCTGCCATCAATCAAGCCTCTGCCAGTGTGTCACAAAACATAAAAGACAGCATGAGAGCAAGAGACTGGACTAAATACACTGATACAGAACCAGCTTTCTAAGCAGATAGATTAGAATTTAATCTCATTTTACAATCTGCAAATAGGTTTTGACATTATGCTATTTTTTGGTTAATTCATTTATTTTAAAATGCATTGCACTTTCACAAGTTGTTTGAAGATACAATCATATGAAAATGTTAGGACACCCTATGAACTTCCATGGGTTTCTTTAACAGGAAATTATAAAAAATGATCTGGTCCTTGGAAAGTCTTAACATTTGGAAATAAAGCCTCAGATGAACAGTATCACATGACACACACACAGTGTCTTTATTTGATTTTCTTTTCAGCTGTTGTGGATTTGCTGTTGTGCTTAGTACCATTGTCCTGGTGCATAACCAAATCTTGGCCAAGTTTAGCTGTTGGATGGATGTGACTCTAGAATACTTTAGTATACAGAGGAGTTCATGATCGACTCAGTGACTGTGAGGTGCCCAGGTCCTGTGTCTACAAAACAAAGCCCAAAATCATCAGTCCTCCACCACCATGAGTGATTTTTGGTATGAGGTGTTTGTGCTGATGTGCTCTTTAGGATTTCGCAAAGTGTGCTGCTGTGCATTCTGGCCAAATATCTCTGGTCTCGTCTGTTGAAAAGACATTGTTATAGAAGACTCATGGTTTGTTCAGGTGCAACTTTGCAAACCTAAACTGTGCTGCCATACTTTTTTTTTCTTTAGATATTTATATCTTCTGGGAACCCTTTCAAACTTGCCATGCCTGTCCCATATTTTTCTCAACTGCACTGTCATGATTTTTTGCATTTGACATCTTAAATGAGGTCTGTAGAGCCTGCAGTGAAGTTATTGGGTTGTCTGACATTTCTCTGTGCATTACACAGGCTGATCTTTGGTTGAATTTGCTGGGACATCCACTCATAGAAGGATTGGTGTCTGTTCTGAATGTCTTTCACTTGTGAATAATCTACCTCTCTGTAGAATGATGGACTTTCAAATTGTTTGCGCTTCCCTACCCAGATTGATGGCGAGAACAATTGCATTTTTTTAGATCATTTCTGATGGCTTTCCTCTTTGGCATCGAGTTAACACACAGACCTGAAAAGAACAAGTTTTTTTTTTTTTTTTTTATTGTGCCCGGTTAAGGAAAACCATGGAATTCAATAGGGTGTCCTAACTTTTTCACATGACTGTAAATGTGTGTGTGCGCAGCCACCCTATAATGATAAATGAAAAAAAAACTATTTGTTTAGGGTCACAAAATAACGATATTATTTAAATTGAACATTTCCACAACAACAACAATAATAATAATAATATGTAATAAATAAATACTAACTTTGAAATTATATTTAATATTTATTTTATACTTATTTAAACATTTTTTAAATGATTATGATTTACAAGGGTGTAAAGAAAATATATGAATTTCACTTGATGGTTATGCCATGACATTTGTAGATTCAATAAACGTAAACCATTCATGAATATGACATAAAAGTTTTTAAATATCACAAAAAACAACAAAGTATGCATGTGGAACTTTGACTGGATAGGATTTGGATTTGATTAGATTTGTTTATATTTGTGTAGAGCTAAACAGTTGACGGTAGCCATTGACTACCATAGTAAATTTACCCATACTATGAAAGTCAATGGCTACCATTGTTCAAAATATCATCTTTTTTGCTCAACAGAGATTCATTCAGAGTTGGTTTTCATTTTTGGTGAACTATCCCTTTAAGGATAAGATTTTTCTTTTTCTTTTTTTTTAAACAATAATAATGCCATTAGTTAAAGAGACAATTCTACCATAATTTGCTCTCCTTCACGAGACTGATTGATCTTCAAAACACAAATGAAGATTTTTATCATAACCTGAGATGTTTCTGTCCCTCTACAGAAGGTCCAGGGAAACAAAATGCATAAGATCCAGAAGGTTATAAAGGCGATCCATATGAATCTAGAGGTTTAATCCAAGTCTTGTGAAAAGATGCTACTTTTTATTATGATGAAGATGATTAGATTTAAATAGGCTAACTAGACTTTCAACAGAGAGACAGAAACTCTGTTCTTATTTTATATAACTTAATTTGTGATTCAAAGTTGAACCAAATTCTCATGATTTCGTGAGAAAATGAAGAAATTTTCAATCTTGGGTAAATTATCTCTGTAACATGAACTACCAGTGACAAATCAATATTTAAATATTTACTGAAATTACAATGAAAAGACCCAATTTCTTGAAAGTGTGGCCAGTAGATGATGGAAAGCAGCAGAGCAAGCGGTGAACTTTTGATGAGAGAAAATGGTGGAATCGTTCAAAATAACATCAAGAATGTGTGTTAAAGTAAATAAAGTCCATTCAGCTTGTTGACTTTAATTGAAAGTACAATCTCGAACTGAGTGAAGAGTCCGACCCATCCCACAGGACCACGCTTCAATTTGTTTAAAATTAAAGCTCTGGGTTTTAAACCTCATGGGCGTGAGGCTCCAAATTGGAGCGACGTTATTAAAAACATATGCTGCCGAAGAGCATCAAATGGCTTGAAAGTCACAGCTGTTGCTGTATCTTTAACACTGACACGCCATCCATAAAACGGCTGAATATTAAAGCCGTCTTGACAGCACATAAAGCCTTCATAATACCTCAGCGCCTCATTCAGGCTAATGAAGTAAACAAACCAGCTAATGTGTCTGCTCACCTTCAGCTTGGAGTTATGAGCGACAGCAGGTGTCTTGTCCTCTTTTGGGGGTATGCGCAGCTCCCATTTCCCAAAGTCCTTTTTAGTGTAGGGATGTGAAAAATTATTCCAGCCATCTATTAAAAGAAAGAAACTGCAGTTAAAACCCCTGTTTGATACATAATACTACATAGAGATTTTTTGAAGAAAAAGTGTTTTTTTTCTGTGTAAAACTTTTCTGTGTAAGGATGGTGTGATGAGTGTTTGGTAAGATGCTAGGTGTGCTTTTTAGTGTGCTGTTGGATGGTTGCTAGGGGGTTCTGAATGGTTGCTAGGTAAGGGGAAATAGGGATGTGCAAAACTAGCTGATTGTTTAACTGTTCACAACCATAAAACTGAACGTGAATTTGGAAACGACTTCCTTTGTGCTCAATGGAAATTCATACAGGTTTGGAAAAAGTAAGGTTGTTTATAACGATGATCGTCAAGGAATTCAAAACTGACTTCAATAGCATCATTAGACAGCATTTCCAAAATGTTGGCGACCAATAAAGTGTTTAGAGGTTTTTTGATGAAAACATGTCTAATAACTAAAACGGAGCATACCAATCAAGCTTTGTTAATTTAAATTAACAATATAGATAGTCAGTTCGAGATGAAAACCTCTAATAGGGCTGCGCGATACATCGTTTTAGCATCGTCATGGCAATGTACGCATTCATTAAAAAATTTACTTTCTATATTTCTAAACTTTCAATACACTGATCTATATTTGTCTAATATAACGTAATTAACTTATTTTTCTTATTTTTTTTTAATTTAAGGGTTCTTTAAAAACTACAAAGCACACGTCTTTCATCTATTTCATGCATCCAGTCTCTGCGAGCGCATGCAAAAAGAAACGCAACGTCGCTCATATGGAAGTTATACAAGTTGTAAAATATACAGATAAAAATATACAGATAACAGTATGTCTGTAAATTCTTGACAGCAGATGCTAGTTTTTTTGTTTGCTGCAAATTCAACAGGATAATCTTACATTATTCAATATTCTGCATGATTTGAGTGTTAATTGCGTCTCTCACACTGTATGCAGAACTTTAATCATTAGTGTTAAAAGTTTGTTCAAATCCTGAGAAACAGTAATAGTGATGCTTTTCTATCTGTTGCCTAATTTTCATTCTTTCTGATAAAATGACTAACAACCATTGTTTATTCAAAAGCAATGTAAGTTCTGCCATGTGATCAAAGACTACCGATTTTGGCCTGCAGTCTGTAAAGTCTGGCTCATTACTTCTTTAAGAAAAAAAAACGTGTACTTCCTAATGACTAGAAAAGACAAGCAAATGCCTTCGAATCCTGCATTCATGCACTTTTTGGTGAGAAATCATTATGCCAGACAAACAAAAGATTTCAAAAGAAAGGCCCTTAGGTGACTGCCTGACTGACTGCATTTGGTCTTGTAGGCAATTTCTGATTCAAATAACCTTGAAGGGATTCTCCTTTTTGTTTTAACCTGAACACAATGTTCTTTCATCTGGTTTAAGATGGAAAAAATGATCTGTCAAAGAGAACAAACAGTCAACTACAAATTGACATAAGACATAGATGAATAGGCAGACTAACTCTTGTATGATTTATGAATTCTGCAAAACAACAAAACATCAGTACGATAACAAAACTTTCTGAATTATAAATTGTGGCACAGTTGAAAAGTTTTTGACTACACCTGTTATATAACGCTACACTATTTGCAGAAAACAAAATATTAAAAATAAATCAAACGTTTTGCCTTATCCCTTCCATTTTAAGCATAATATGGTATGACCATAATACAGTATGAATAAGTACGACATTAAATTAATTTAGTCAATACACAGCCTCTAAAAATAAGCCAAATATTTTACCTTAGTGTGTACATAGAACTGCTGCATTTTAAGTGTAGTACATATAGTATAATAATATATTAATATTTTTTTAATAATTAAAATAATCAATATTGATGTACAGTGTCCAGTTAACTATATTAAAGTTTACTGCGTTTACTGCAAAACCTGAAAGTAGATTAAATATTTGCCCCTATTATTTACCTTGTTTTATTGTAGGTGTAATATGGTATATCTTAATATTGTACGCCATTATTAAAGTACAAAGTATAACACATCTGTTACTGTGTTACTAAATCTGAAATATTCTGCTTTACGTAAAGCACTGTACTTAGCTTAATATTAAAGCAATCAGCTATTGTCTTGCATAATACGTTTAATTTTAATACATTTAAAAATCAATCAAATATTTTACCTTACTTTATTAATAAAATTGTATTGCATGTTATGAGTAATACAGTATCGATTTATTTTAAGCCATTATAATAATCATTATTCTTATGCAGAGAAATTTACTTGTATAAAAAATTAAATATTTGTACTAAATCAATTATTTTACCTTACTATTTACTACTTACTTGCATTTTAAACATAATGATTTTTTGATTTTTTTTTTTTTTTAATAAGGGAAAACCCCTTGGGATGTTCCATCGATATATTTATTTTTACATTAAAATATATTGTATTTTTTCATTTTAATTTGGCATTTAGCTGAACTTTATCTTCTTAACTTCAGCTTTTGCTGAAGTTAACTTAATATTGAATTTTTGCTTTACGCCTAATTTTAATGGGATTCGAGATCTAACAGAAATCACTGCAGTACTACCCGACGGGAAGATGGCAAGTGCCTAGGGCTTTGGGGAAAAGGCCTCAGAATGAGAAAAGACATACTGAAGTCTCCAGTGAGGAACAGAGCCTCGGCGGCCGGGGCCCACTCCTTAAAGACAAGGCTGTTGTCTGGCATCCGCTGTACTCCGTAACTCTCATAGCTGCGTGTGAACTGATCAAAGCCTCCTTCGGCCTCCTCAAGGAGTGTGAGCTGCTTCTCAAACAGCCCATACCTTCAAAAACAAAGCAGAGGAAGTTCTTAGCATCAGAATAGATGTTGTATCTCACATGTTCCACAGCTGAAAATCATACTAAAACAAGTATATGTGTAATGTATTAGTCATAGTAAACAGATCATATCATAAAGATACTATCGATATATCCCCATAGACAAGAAAACAAACCAGGAGAAATCTGAATGACTGTTATTTGACATTCAAAAGCCTACTCTGAATTATTTAATAAGTTAATATTTTATATTATTACTGTAGATATGCCTCCTATTGAACAACCCTTGGCAGAAGAACCACATTTACCCTCAGGATCGTCTTTGAAATCTCAATGTTGAGTTTGCGTTTGAAAACAGCCACCCACTCAAGTATACTGAGGGAGGTTGCCATTGACCCTGCATCTTAGACACACCGCACATTACATCACCCGGAGACAATAAAAACCTAAGCATGCATCCACTTCTGTTTTCAATATTATCCACTTTCTTAAACAGGAATATACATGTAGGCACTGAGCCATATATTCCTAAGTGCTGTCAGCTGCTCGATTTTCTTCAAGGGAGATTAAGTTTACCTCCCACCTTCTGGCCATCAACAAAGGTGTGCCACAAGGCTATGTACTACCCGCACTTCACCTTTTCTTGTTCACAAATACACTAGTGTTACTTAAAGCAGAGCAACACTGGCTAATGTAATAATATATACCACCTCATAGTCAAAACGTGTGAATCAATTGTACTAGGGCTGGGCGATTTGGCATAAAATTTAAATCTCGATTAATTGAACATTTTAACTTAATTACGATTAATGAATGAATTTTTTTTCCCCTCATAGTTCACTGACAAATCTTGTACATTAAATTTGCTCACATAACACAAGTGAGAGATTTTTGAAAGAAGGGTGTATTACTTGATTTTAAAACAAAATCTATGATTATTTATTAAACATCAGTGTTAAACAACTGAAATTAAAACTCACATTGACTAAAACTAACAGTCACTTTGTTCTTATAAAAAAGTAAAAATAAATAAAATACATTATTTTCAATGTTTTTCTTATTAAAAGTGGAAAATAAGCAGTATCTCTTCTAAATAAAATAACTCTTGTATATTCTGTAAATAATATTTTAAACAGTGCATTTCTTGCATCTTCTGTAAACAAATATTTTAATGTGCAATGTATCAATGTAAACAACAGATTGTTGTAATGAAAATAGAACTCTCCTAAACACGGTTGCATGAGGTTATCGTAGTGATCTTGTCATGTCACTGTATGAACATGAATTTTACTCCACGTTTTTAACATGAGCATGTTAACTTTTTCAGGTTATGTCTTGTACATGCCTGGCAGTGCAGGAAAAATGTGAGTGTACCTTCTGTCGAGAGTTTTAACGAGGTGTTTAAACCCGCTTCGCTCTGCTGTAGCCAAGGGAGTCATATCCTTTGCGATGTACAGAGACTGGAAGTGCCTGGCAGAAGCCCTTCCCATGACGCAAATTTGCGTTTGCTGTGAAGTGAATTTCATGTGCGAATGAAGCGAGTAAACTCAAAATGTTCAAGCCTCCAACTACGCTTGAATAGCGTGATTTATTCATGCAAGTCGCGTCGTCTACGTCGGGTAACTAAACGGAGCGGGTCACGTGACTCCACACGCGGTAGTGTTTTTAAAGGGAAAGTAATCGAAATAATCGTCCTGGAAAAATTTGATCGATTATAGGTTCTGAATGTCGATTATGATTACTTTTCGATTAAATTGCCCAGCCCTAGTCACAATCCAACAACACTAAAAATGCAGACAACTAAGAAAAATTTAAAGAATGTTTTATGCAATACACAATCCTCAAAATCAAAGAACCTTTCCTAAGAGAACTGTCAGAACAAGGGTCTAGTTTCAGCTCTTTCTGTTTGAGTGCTCCAGATCTGGAAGCCTGCTCGTCAATTAGAGGGCCGCTATTTCTTGTTAAGCACATTTATTCCCTCGGTCTCTCACAGAGAAATGTGCCGCTAATGAAGAGCGACAGTAACATTTGGCCGTATGTTTACCGCCAAACAACATTCCGATCTCCATTTCCGCCATTTCTCTTCTTTTTGCTTCACAAACAAACCTGGGTACAGATAAAATGAATATTTTAGAGAGTGAACACACCAAGAGCAATCTCTGTCCAGTGGTCCCAGTTGAAAGCCTCTCGAGACCCTAGCAGACAAGCCTTTCAGACAGAGGAAACAATAAGGTCACACAGGCCATTAAGACCATAAAGGATGGGGGCAATTAGTCTGGCTATGGATTACAATTTAGCAGTTCTCTGAAATGAATCCAAGACAACAATCCATAAGATCACACTAATAACATATACTGGTAAAGCGGGCCCCTTCAGACATCACAATTGCATTAGTGAGAAACTAACTCAGTTAAAGTATCATTGCATCAACAGCACTGATCATGAAAGCGAGTTATGTTCATCACTTATGTCCTACTTTTTACACACAGTGAACAAACTGATCAACTGATGAAAATGATTTGAAAATCTCTTGCTATAGTGCAAAGACTCTTAACTTCTCATTAAGGTGGAGGATGAGAGTACTTGAAAGTCGTAATTCACCTGCATTATACAGTGAGAAACTATCAAGGTGTAAACCAAAGGTGAGGATGTACTAACAAGACAACCGTTTGTAGAAAACACACTTTGCCCAAAACCAAATGAAGGAATAAATTCGAAATCCCTCGCAACATTTGCAAGAATTCAGAAGCATTGTAAGGGCGAGAACTTCACTACATTTCTCCAAATCCTCTTATCATAGTGTGCGGTAACAGCTGGGCTGAGGTTTGCAGATTTCTCTTCAGTAGGCAATGCTAGAAAGGTTAATCCTTGTTAAATTACAACAAATCCGCTCACACAGTCGATGCTCCCACAAGAACAGACTGAGGAACACAATCACAACTTCCATCACCCTAGAGTCAACACACCATATGAACTTAACAAGGTCTGCCACAGACGCACTCTGCTCGATCAGACGCACTGATGTCATTGACATTGTGTGCAATTTTCCATAATTATTCTATATCAGACACAGACATTAGCTTGTCAGAACGAGGTAGAAATTAATTAAACTGAGGCTTGCAAAATAGATTTATGCAATTCAATGTTAATGGATTCATTTGTTTAACAAGATTTTTTCTTTTATAAGAAGTCTCTTATGCTTACTCTTGAGGCTGCATTTATTTGATCAGAAAATATAGTAAAACAGTAATATTGTAAAATATAATTCGAAATATCATTACTGTTTTTAATTTTAAAATGATTAAATGTAATTCATACAATGAATTTCCAACATGATCCTATTTCTGTGGAAAATTGGATTGTTTAGGGTCTTTTGTTGAATAGAATTTGTAAAAAAATGTATATTAAATATATTTGGGATGTTTTTAAAAAAAATAAAAATAAAAAAATAATAGTCCTTTAAATGGTAGTGCAAGTCTTACAGATTGTTTTGTTCATATAATGCTAATAACAGAATGCATCAGTAGACATTCACCATGGGAAATTAACATCCACCAAATGCATTAGTAAATAAATGTAATTTACCATGTGACGAGATTCATGGAAGAGTATTACACCGAGTACTGATAGCATATTGTATCGTAACACAAAGCTGCCTTCCACCATTGTGATAGTTGACCTACGATGAAAAAAAATACCACATTAAAATATAGTGCACAGGGGGCGGCCTGACTTGTTTTTAATTGATTTCCCCAGCGCTGGTTCTGAGAGTCCACCGGCATGCACAGTGCCAGACACACAAACAAATCAGCTTTCTATTTAGGGAACAGAGAGACAAGTCAGCCCATGTCATGGAATATTATCTAACTCTGACTATGAACCACATCTATTTCAGGACTCTGCCTTTACAGTTAATTACAAAACCAGAAATGAAAATGCCTGCCAATCTGCCCGGTAAAGGCCGTACAGATGGATGGCTGAATCCGTGGGATAGCATAAACTTTAGAAAACTCACAGGATTATTCTGCACATCAAGGTTAATCACCAGAGGTGGTTAAAAGCATTAAGAGTTAGCTAAATGAGAGGAATTGAGGGAAAAGTTTTAATTTGACCAGCGGCTCTATTGCTACATTCTGAACCACTGCAGAAGAACAAGCCAGTTTTGTTACACAAACCTTCAAAGTCGGGCAGGAAGTTCTGCTACGTTTCACATGTTTCCAGCTGGGTCCAATTAGAGTGAGCTTCTCTTTTACTTTAAGAGCCAAAAGTGCAATGGCCTGATTCAGACAAAATTACTCAATTTGAAGGTAAAGCCAATGGACAAAAGTCTGCTCTGGGCCCTGGAGCCTGTTGTGACAAAAGAAGGAAACAGTAGCAGTTGGCATCAAGTCATTTCTTCCTGCTTCCTTAAAGCTAGAATAATTAGCAATGACAAAAATCCTGTAAACACAGAAGATGTCACAGAAAATCTGTCAGGTTAACAGGAACTTTGTTTAATGAAATCCTGCGTAACCCATCACCTTCTGTTCTGTAGTCACATCGCGATGACACTCGTTTCAAATATACTTGGAGGGGCGCTTTGAGACAAGTCACTGAAGATTATAGGGAAAAGACAAATACGTGTTGCAACAGGAACATTTAGAATGAAATAAGCAGCATAAAACCGAGCCGACTCAACAGCCGATCTAAAACAATCAGAGAGGCATTACAGAACAGTCAGAATGTTTTAGTTCTTTTTCGGCATTATCTTATTTGTGGTATGTTAGCACTAAGGTTTGTTTCACACGTACTGCGTCTGCAGAGCAGGAGTGGCGTAAGTGTGATGGCAGATGGGGACAACACTTTCACACCGACAAAACAGACCTGTGGCTCTCTATAGAAAATTATTTTTCAGTTTCCTTTCGGAAAGAGATGAGAAAGAGACTAAAAAGTCATTGTTATGAAATGTGCTTTACATGTGGAGGATGATTAGATTTATATCTAAACATTAATTATAATCTGGAACAGCATCTGAACTCAAAATATAATAGCTTAAACCTGTTTGGAACAAGATTTCCCAAATAAAAAGTGCTTGTGGTAAGTTAATGCCTATTACGTAAGTCTTTCTTAGGGGAAAATCAATTTATAGCATACTGCACTTTCAATGTTAGTTGAGTAAGTGCTTTCGCACTGGAGGAACCTTTTCATAGTTCCTAGAACTATTGGAAAAAGTCTTGTGTTGCGCCGCAGGAACATATAGGACCAGTGATTCAGTGTAGCATGCAATGCATCGGCTACCCTGCATTTGTACAAAATATTTAATCCAGTCGTCTGCAGTGTTGAGTGCTTTTCTCAGCCTCAAATCCATGATGTATAGCGCTACAAGAGATTTAGTCCAGTTTTCATGCTCTTTTTTAAATCACTTAAATTGTTTGTTTACATGGTTGTCTCAATTATTACAAAACCCACACTACACAACAAAAACTTTCTTTTCTCTAGGAGAAATCATACACGAGGGCAGTGACTGAAATGTGGAATAATGCAAAAAGAGTGAGTAAAGTCAAGAACGAATCACGATGAGGTAATTGTGAATGCGATCTTAGCTGTTTACTGTTTCTGAGCAACATAACTCGTCTTATTAACGTAGAATTCAACTGATGTCTTGCATAACATGAAGCGGTTTTGCACAGATGCCAGATATATCAGTCATCTGTAATAAATAAGCTTTTGTATTGCAATCTATCTAGTTTAAAAAGAGAAAAATAATGACAAAAATTATTTTTTATCTAATTCACTGGAATCTTCACTTCTATATTATTAAATTATATCATTATATTAAATGTTGTTCTCTAATGTTATACTATACTGTGAAATATAGCTTTACTGTAATGGTCTGACTCATATTGTGATATAAGATTTTGGTCCTACAAGAGGCTAAAGAGGTTATAAGAAGCCTTTTGAGTTTGGTCATCACAATGAAAAGAACACAGTGTGGCGACCGCTTAGCAACACTAATGCACTTGGCTCCTTTCTTCTCTCAGCCAAATAGAACTCCTTTACTTCTTTAACATTCAGTAGACTGGATCTAAAATGTACGGTGGACCTAAATCCCTTTTCTCAATCTGGTTGCACTGCTGTGAGCTAATGAAGGTCTGGCTTTGTGCCTATATGTGACAGATCGTGAAATACCTTTTTAAGTGTGCCCAAGGGGCTTTTTAAGCACTACACTCCTCTTTGACTGATAGCTGCATGCTATATTCCTTAAATCTGACAGTTAATCTTATACCTTTGGGCGAACTGTCACATTTCACACATCAAAGGCGATGTAAATCAGTTTGTAGCCAAAGTCTAGATTCTCCTGCATTGCCACTGTTTTGAGTGACTCTATTCTTGGCAAAAACAATGCATCCATAGCGAGCCAATGTTGAAACTAAAGCCTTCAACAATAAATCTGATGCAGTTAATTTGGTGCACAAGAAAAAATATTTCTAGTTTACTTCAACACAACAACTTGGGCCAAAAACCGGCTTATAAAAACTGGGTCACAGCACCAAACAAACAACTGATCTGCGGATCCAGGATAAAAGATGAAAGAGTTATTTTGTTTCTAGACAAATTTTTATTTCTAAACTAAACCATCAGTCAGTAGACAAGCAGTTGTAGAGTTTCAATGCACTGGGACAAAATCCACTGTGTGAGCAACAGAGAGAAGTTGCTGCAACAAGCTCAATCCGATTCATTAACATGACAACCACAGGTTGCCCCGCTATTAATTATCTGGCTTTACAAGAAGATTAGGACACGGTGAAAAAAGCAAACGCAAAACAACACTGCAAGACTCGGCCATGCCTCGCCAGTATAATTACCCATCCAAAGTAAACAGAGCAGGAAGACTAATGCATGTGGCACGGGTCAGCGTCACTTGAGTACTGACATAGCCCGCTCGTTTCCTCCCTCATTCTTCTCTTTCTTCAGTGCGAGGAGTGGGCAGCTGTGTGTTCGGTGGGGCATGCACGTTCAAACCAAACCAAGAAACTCGCTCCGATCTGCTGCTGTCTGTTTAGTAGACCCCTCCCCGCGGTTTCCAGGCTGATGAGAACGAAGGAAATATCTTCGGGGGCCGCTCACCACAATTCAATTTTAATCCCTCAAAGTGAGCTAAAGTAAATATTTGACTGGAGGCAGAGAGACTGATGTGGGGCTGTCATTGATTCTGCAGTTTATATTCACAAACAGTCTGCTAGCGCTTGAAGTCGCCCACACGTACACACAGAGAAACGCCTGAAGGTCATCTGCCTCCCCCCAAGACGCAAACTGTGAGATCGGTTGTTTAGAGGCTGTTTGTTGCTTTCTGGTAAGGACAGTGAGCACATGATGACTTGGGGGGGAATAAAAGATATTCCAGAGACTGTGTTATATTCATTGTTTCCTGAAACACAATTAAGCTGTGGCTCTGCACCGAATTACTGAATTGACAGCAGCATGGCAAAAGAAATTATATTGCAATAGAATTGTGAGGAACTGTAGGCTGAAATAAACAAGTGGATATAAAGTGCCGTGAAATAATGCAAAGTTTTTTTGTTGTCTTTATTGTACACATGGGTTAGGTTATGTACACCAAACTTTCCAGTTGTACTCTCACTAGTACACTAGAGGGATTTATTAATAAATCATTCCTGGCCTGAGTTATGTGACATTTTAAAGAAAAAATATGCGCTATTATTAAGGCTATGGACGGTATATTTTGATTTCCTAGGTAATGAAAGCAGATATCCTAAAATCCCTCTGTAATTTTTTTTTCATTCTGTGTATAAACAAAATGAAAAAAATAATTTTGCACCTGGCTTTATCTTATATTCAGATATATGTACTGGAAATATATGCAAATTTCCGTACATTTAATGAGATATTGCCTCTTTTGCATATTTAAAAAAAAAAAAAAATTATCTTATTCATGTGAGTAATAAATTGGTAAAGTTTCATGGTCCTATTTGTAAGTTAAAAATTGTACCCTATTCACCTGTAGTGTCTCACCTTAACCATAAATTCTGTGTTTTTAAACATAAAAGATACACTAAATGTAATTTAATTGATTATATTAGCTCTTATTGGTTTATGACAAGAGGCAGCCATGAAGAAGCCAACCAGAAGCCATTTTACTTCCTGTTTACTTTTAATACAAGACCAAAAATTACAGTTTTACTGGATCCTCCAGAAATCTGTAGAAAAAAAGATTCAAAACCTTGTAGTACTGCAGGGTAAGATAATTAATAAATACTTTTTAGAACCAAGGTCAGCAGACGTTACTATGACAATATAGGCTACTAAGCTAAGGATGAATACAAGCGCTACAGTATTCTGGCAATTTCTCTACATGCATAAGGATTACAATCGCAAGAAGCTCACAGGCATCTAGTGAGCAACAATTCCCGACTAGACAGAAAGAACTGAATTGATTGAGGCACTCGAAACCACAGGCATTTTGTTCAGCATCAACAAGGCATCCCAACCTACACAGCAGGCGAAAAGAAAAATGGATCTGTCAATGACACAGCTAATGACACCCCAGAGATATAAGCAATGTCAGTCCCACAGGAGGATGTTTACCCTTACTTTCACCTCCAAGTCTTCTCATTTTAAACTGGCTCGATTACAATAGTCTCATTAAAGGAAAAACATGGCTTATTTATGCTAATGTCTCGTAATTACAGTGTCCATTACTGACCGACTGTTAGCCAACCATGATGGAAAATGATTTAGGGTGCAACGGATCCATGTAGTTAAGAACTAATCAGACTGAAGTGTAGAGACAGTATATTTAATGCACTCTCTGATTCGCTTAGCCTTAAGAAAAAAAAAAAAAAACTGTTCACTGCTAAAATCGTGCCTCCACACTCCACGATCGCTTCTTAAATATTTTATCTACTGCGTCTGGCTAAGCACTGCCAGAAAGATCACTCAAAGAGTAGATATGTACACATGTGCAAACAAACAAGAGGCTTCTTTCAGAAGCTCGTTCTTCTTTAACTAGTATTCAGCATTCACACTCACAGAGAAAACCTGACTGGGTTCACTAAGCATTTCTCTACGTGATGTTTTCATCAGTATTCTCACCCCTCCGATCTGACAAACCCACCAGCCCCAGGGGTGACATCAGCCCCAGACATCTGTCAGTGTGAGTTGGCGACATTCGTCAAAGAACAGCTCGGTAATTCAACCACTCCGTGATAAATCACTGAGTTTAAGCCAAATAACAAACAATGACTTCACAGGAAATGGATTTTTAGGATTAAATTTACACGTAAGTGTGACATGCTCATATAATCAACAGAACATTCTTTCTTTAGGATGCAAAGCTTTATAGAAAACTAAAGAATGTTGCTTCAAGTCTTTCCAGTTGAATTGGATTGGCTCGACAAAACATTCACAGGCAAAGATGCCTCAAAATTAAGCAGAAACCTGGGAATATGACTGAGTTGGGCTTTGCCTACCCATACTTTGCAAATCAATACCGGTTTCCACTGCTTGATTTCTCTCCTGGTGAAGTCAGGTGATTCCGAAATCCATGTTTAAAAAAAAAAAAGAAAAAAGAATGGAATAATAACATTTATTCAAGAATTCTAAAGTCCACCGGCACCCAAAATAACCTCGAACTTACCTCAGGGACAAAAGCATGAATGTCTGTGAAACTCGTAAAGACAGTCTTGGGATTCAGTATTTCTCTCTGACTTTTAATTACATAAGGAAAAAACCCTTTGGCCAAGGGCACAGAAAGCCTCGCTGGGGAAGGTATTTTAGACACGGCTCCACATACAAGATGAATGTGTTGTGGATGCTGAGGATCAGCTGGTGGTATCGCGGTATTCCTGGAACCCAGCCCAGGCCTGTCTTAATGCAGTGTCGCTTCACTGAACACGCTAACACTAGCGGAGAAGAGGAACAGATTTCGCAGAGCATATGGGACCTCGCCAGGATTCAAATAAGCAGACCGTCGGAGATGCCTCTCTTACCTGTAGAAAACAATTAATCTACCTTTCCCTTCTTTCTCTCTAACAATGGCACAGAATGAGGGACGGCAAGAAGGAAAGTGTAGGGATGAAGCTAGAGCGAGAGTGAGATGGGAGAGTTTTAAAAATTAACTAAAGATGGTGTGCTGACTTGCTTCTGCTTTTCAGTCACATCACGCGGTTTCCTCTACACTGACCTTCCCCTGACCCTTCCTACTTTCCCTGGATGAGTATACAGAGGAGACTGACTGCCTGCTATAAACAAACACACAAATAACAGCAACAACAGAAGAAAAAGTATCTCCAGGAAAAGGCAGATCTCAGTACTCAATGTAAAATACATGAATCAGTTTATACACTTCCACAACTTTCACAGATTGGAAATGAATCCAGATGTAGCAGATTGACCTAAAGTTACCATTAAACCTTATTTGCTTTGTTAATTGGTGCAAAATATCCCTAAAAATAAATACATTGCACAATCCTCCAAACGGACTATCCTACATTAAGTCTTGGATCCTATCTGGAAAATCCAGAGGAAACCCACAGCAACACGAGGAGAACTCTTCATAGAACTCTTCAAACTCCTTGGCTGAGCCATGCTTTATGTTGAAATTCGGGTGAAATGCCATCTTCTAACCAACAAGACCCTTGAGGGCTAAGAAGCATGAGTGTGCTGCCCACTGTCAAAAGCTACCCGCAATGTCAAAACGGCCGTGACACCCTCCTTCCGAGCACTGAAATATAAGGCCATAAAGCTGTGCGCCACTATAAACCTGTACCCATCTGCTGATTTGTGGGTCCAATTACTTTCTTTCTGTAATGGCTATGTTCAGTGCCATGATGTTCAGTCAGTCGTTGGCAGCTCCTCAGTTTCCTGCTCATCGCTGACCTCAACGGTCCAACCGTTTCGGACCATGCCCTAAGAAAAGCACTCGTTATGCACAGTCAACTCCCGGATGACAATCCACAGGAAACGAAAGAGGTCAGTCATTTTGTCATTAGCTCTAGAACGCCATTGACATTCTACATTTATCGAAGAGGGGCTGCTTACACCTGCAGTGGATTCGGTTGAGTGGCCCTCACTGATGCAACCCAGATGTATGCTGAATCCCCCTGTCAACACAGCCGTGTGGGTACAGGGGCGCAGGGGAGCCAGCTGACAGGTGCTGACAGATGGATTATCTCCAGGGCCAGCGGTGGTCCTGGCTTCTGCGAGAGCCGAACTGGCAGGCCAGAGTAAGCCAATCACAGCCGCTACGCATCCAAACACCAGGTGTGTCCCCTCCAAAATCCTGGCGCAGCCACCTTCTTCCTGCTGGTGTGAAGCTACTGACTGTGGATAGCCACATACAGTATGAAAGCAAGCTGACTGTTTTAAGCCTTGCCGAGGCATTTTAGCACTCTGAGAAAATACTGTGAGCTGGAGTGCATTTTCTTGCCAAAACGAAAATCCAATTAATTAAACTTCATAAAGAGGCAGATGTTTATAACAATAATGCAATATCCCATTCCTAAATGACATAAGACATCATCTAAAGGTGAATGTTGTTAACCTCAGGGAGAGATGCTCCTGGTTATTCTGTGCGCACAAGAGGTTTTGTTACTATTAATGGAACTGCATATACGGAATGAGGCCATGATATACATGGTACCTTAGTTTTAATACTCTGAGTAACATTTTAATGCAGTGATTCTCAACTCCAGTCCTCGAGGCCCACTGCTCTGCACATTTTGTATATCTCTCATATCTGACACACTGAGTTCAGTTGACAGATTATCTAAATCAGGTGTATTAAATAAAAAAGACATATGCTGCGTCTGAAATTGCATACTGCTTAAGCAGGTACTACATTTAAAATGTAACGTACTAATTGACCGTTAAAAAGTAAGTTTTATATAGTATAAATGCGGGTAGTATGAATGAAATTCGGACGTACTATATCTGCCATTTTGATGTTGTCATGAGTCATGTGTCGTCAGAACAGCACAGAAATGTAAACTTACAATAAGTCAGCAGTTTATTTAGATTGTGTTAAACAATTGTAATTTAATCACAATAAACAAATTTTTCTTCCTGAGGTACACACACTTGAAATGAGCCGCGTCTTCACTTTCTGCCATGTTTCGAATATGATGCCTCCTTTCCCAGGGCCTCATGGGATAGGAAAGTGTAAATGGCATGCGTACTACAGAATTCGGGCGGAAGCAGTAGGTCATCTGGGTACTTCTCGCCTACTGAATTTCGAATACTATTAACTAGGACATACTACTCGCCTCTATATAGTAGGGAAGATTTTGTACGCAGCAATACAAAATGTGCAGAGTTGTGGCCCTCGAAGACTGGAGTTGAGAACCACTATTTTAAAGTGTGTTAGTAGATTGGTAAATAAACAAGGATGTATAATTAATAAGGTAAACATTCGTCAAATGAATTAGGAAGCAAATGATTCTTTGGGACTTTATAAACTGAATGACTACACCCAGCTCACCTCTAAAGTCTTGTGAACTTTTTAGACAAACAGATACACAAAGAGCTCAGTATCAAATGGAAACCATTAAATTGCAGAACGTTTCCCAAATGAACAAACTAAAGAGCTTAACTGGCTAAATAAACAGAATTTGGTTTGGGAAGTTTGCAGATTTGCAGCACTGTGGAGCGTCAAGGTTGAGAAAAGGTCAAAACACATACAAAAAAGTAATGAGAGATCTCAAGCTGTAAACAAACGCTGACCTCCCTTACAAGCGTAGAGAGATTTACTGGGTCATCTCCACAACATGCATTCCGACGGTAAAAATAGAGATAGCAATAAAGCTAGTGACGAAACCAGAGATGAATCTTCCCACCTTGTGATATGTCATCTTTTCATGTGCAAAGTGCATTAAAACACTGTCCGTGCTAAACGTGGATAAAGCCCAGTAAAAGGTTAAGCGTACTTGTTTTAACTGCGCGTAGGCTGGTTAATGGCAATGTCAGACTAGTAACAGTTACAGCCTTTTCTTTGACGCCGGACCTCAAATCACACACTGAGCCGTTCATTCATTCTACAAATTGCAGGTTGCATTTGAGCTTATTTAGAAGTGTTTAGATTCCTAATGAAAGGAGGTGTGTTTATGTAAAACTAGCAAAAATAGCCACTGAAGAGCTCCGACCCAAAACCACGTAGAAGGCGGAAAATCACTGAGTCAGAACTGGAGTAAACTAGACTCTCTGTTCCATACTGAAAACAGGAAAACAAACAAACGAATAAAAGAAAGTACACAGTTCTTCAGAGTTCAATGAAACAAGGGCACGAGGTGAAGAAAGGTTCCAGCGAGACGCACATGGAAAAGGAAAGTTCTTTACTCGAGGCTGTGCACATATCTGAGTTACCTAGTGACTCGGGCTTAAATGAAAAAAGCAATTTCAGTGCAGATTTATAGTATTAGATGAAAAATAGGAAGAACATGTGATTTTTTCCATTATCTACAGTGAGCTAGTGGCTGAATCTCGACACGTTCTCAGGGGCCCTAGCAAACACAGGCACACTTGAGAGATGTAGTATCCTGCATCTTCTGGATGATCCATCATGCTATATGCCGTGCTGCTTCCAATTGTTTTTCCTGGCAGCACAAGGAAGGAAAAAGAAAAAATACCATAGTAACAACAAAAACTCGGCTTCGCTTTATCTCTCACACGGTTACAGCAGCGATGTACAATATTACTAGTGCCTCAGAAGAAGAGCTCACCATTTTGGCTCTGTCATCTCAGCAGAGACCCGGCAACAGTGCATGGCGGCCCTTAAGCCACCAATCTGCTCCATCACAAACTGGGAGGCGGACAGAGGCTTAGCGCTTCTCCAGTGGCTGCGTTTGGCCCTTGGTGATCCAGCATGCTCTGCTGCCTGAGTTCAGCAAGGATAACCTTGAGGGGTTAAATTAGACAGCCACACAGCGACACGACGTGTAGCTCCTGTTTGTGAACTGCGAGGTTAAATTAGACCCCTCCTGTGTTCCAAAAGATGGTTGTCAATAATGAACAGTGACTTTGTTCTTGTTGTCTCACTTTCAGGCCCTCTGAACACAAGCTCTGCTCTTCAGCCAGATTCAAGGCCATTATTTATCACTGCAAGGGGAGAGAAGAATCCTCTCGGCCATTATGCCTGCTTCCTTAAACTTGAAGTGATAAGACCTTGTTAGTAGCTGGGGGTTTGAGCTGAATCTTCTTGCTTTCTATCTCACTTCCATTTCAGGAAACATTTGAGTGAGAGGGCCTAAGCCTGAACCTCCTCCCTAGCCTGAAAGCCCAGCAGGCTGTTTGTTTTATTTATTTATTTATATATATAGAGAGAGAGAGATTTTTGACTGACCACCTCAACGATCAGAGCAGTACTTCACAAATTCACACACACTTCCAATTTCAGGATTTCGAGTGAAACCTCCAGTGCATATAATATATGTTAGAAATATGCATCTTTAATACTGAATACTAAACTTGAGTCAAATATCGACGTGTTAGCTGGACTTCTTGGATTCATTCAGTCTTTACTATGCAACAAAATAAACAGCTCATACAGTAGGAGGAATGATTTGTGTAGTGCATTACAGATTATAGTACATTTCAAGTCTTTTTCTTACATCACATCTAAAGAATCTCATTTTAGTAATTTAAAGTGGTGCAGGAAACACTGTCACAGTACACAAATGAACTAGCAATTAAATGGTACCAATACATTATTACAGAAGAAACAGATTTAGCAAGAATTAACTGTTGAACAATTGAAATGTGTTGGGACAGAATGTTTAGCATTAGCAGATGGAGAGAGACACAACTGCCTTGTTGTGCTCTGGCACGTCTGAGAGGAGAGAGCCAAACAAATACGCAAAGGGCCTCATAAACAACAATTAGGCTTTGAAAAAAATACTAAAATAAATCTCATATGCACGTCTCATTAGGATTTAATGTTTATTAATTTAATGTCAGTTAATGTTTAGCACACAAAAAGTGGTGCTAGTTTAACAGCATGAAAATCTGATCTAACTTATATTTCTATACACGTTTTTTAATTTGGAGATGAAACCGTAAATATTTACAACTAGCCTCTCATTATGCACTTGGTTTCTTGTAATGAAAGGGAAAACACACTAAATAAAAATAGAGCTGATAACGCTTGCCCAGCAGGACTCAGAGCAATGTGGCTCTTCATTATCCGACACTGAGGAGCATTTGTTGTTGCGTCAATTACCAGGACACTGTTCCTTAGCACTGAATACCACGACTTTTAATTAGAAAAGCACAGAATGACGCAGATCTGTGCAAACTGCTGGCGAGAACGCCATGTGAAGAGCATTGAGAGTACAACAAACTCAATTATGGCAAAATACTGCGCATGCAGTGAAATGAGTTTGGGAGAACACACGAAAATCCTCGCAAGCCTAAAAAATACTGAGCACAAGATACATTTCACGCTTGGAAAGAACACGGGTATGAAATGAGTGACATTCAGGGGAGAAAGATAATCAGGAAATAAATGTTTCAATCATCAAGCATCTTTGAAAATGGAAAATCCTGAAGTTCCTGTTTTGCTTGGAAAAGCAATGCGATTATACATTTACAATATGATTACGTTTCACAAAATGATTATGTATTTGCGTAACTGCAGTCAATTATATTACTAACAGTAATTCTGACCATCTGGATTTATTATTTACACTGACAGCCAATTTTTCTGCTGGAGAAAAGCAGGTCACTGTACTGTTAATTCTTAGCAGGCATCCTAACATTACTGATGGGCTGTGCAACTGACCACAGCTTTTAAAAACATGTCATTTTATTTTGACAAGTCATCACAGGTTCTGCACTTGTACATAAACCTGCAGTAGTGAACCATGCATGATATCATAAACAAGATGAACGATAATCAATGCATGAATCAAACTGGCCGACAATTTCTGACACGCTTTTCCATGCATCGTTTTTTTACTATGTGGGCAGAGACAAACTACATAGAAGAGTGAAATCCCTCTCAGCGTCTTATTTTGAGGGTTGCCTACTCCCAGCTACAGTAGCTCAAAGGAAACAGACCACGTGAGTGCCACTGTCTTCACTCCTATTTATACTGTAGTTCTCACATCATTTGGCATAATGCTTTAAATTAAAGTTAAAGCTAAGTTTTTTGAAAATATCTGGAACAAAATGAATTTTAAACACTATTGACATGCTCTCTTCAGTCCTCAATGCCACTCATCTTCAAGGCAAATTGTCAAATGGGCTCTGATAAACATTTACCTGAATAAAAATCTCTAAAGACGCACAAGGACAAATCAAGGTGATTCACACAAAGTATTATAGCAAACACTTCACTGAGCACATCCAGAAATAGAATAACCTCCAATTAAAATTAAAAGGCATACATTTTTGCATGCAGTTTGCCAGATCACTCTATTATCCCGCTACACTATGTACTGTACAATACCAACTCAGAATCCAGGTTACTTTATTTACACTGTCTTTTACTTTTTTCCCCTATAACACTAAAACTATTCTAAGAGTCATGTACGTTAATCTATTCTATTCTAATCTATTACAATTTCAATCTATTGGACAAGGACTTGTGGATTTTTAATCACAGATGTTGAACTCATTCTGCAGCCGAACAATCATAACTACTAGTACTTTAATCAGATTTATAGTTTTCTACTTATTGTCTACTGTTAGATTATTGGATTAAGTATTTTTCTGTGCATTAAATCCTCTTGGCAACTCTTATGGGACCGTCACTGAATCACCAAACCACTGATAACTGCCCCCAAACTACTACTCTATATATAAAGCCATTTCTTGCTTCATTTTATTTAAGTAACCTCTTTCACAAATGCATTTTACACTTCTTCAGTGCCGCCCTCCCCTTTTTTCATTTCAGTTCTTCTGCTTTCACGAAAGCCCAGAGACTATCCATTATGTGCAATTTAAATGGCCACTCCCTATCCACCAAAAGAGCTATGTGTGAGAAAGTCCATGGCTGTCACAGAGCAATAAGAGGCTTTTTCCATCACACTTGAGGTTAGGGTGAGTAGGTTTACTCAGACAAATACCAGACACTTTTCACAGTAAATAGACAGAAAAAGGCAAATAAGAAGAAAACTGACTTTATAAATATGTTTGTATCGTTTACACACACATACCCTTGATTGATGCATGCATTTTTTTTTTCTATTATGACAGTAAGCCTCTGTTCTGTTGTTGACTAAAAAGATGACAATAGTTTCTATTCTCCTCCCGCTGACAGTGAGGTATTCACCGTGCAGTCAAAAAAAGGACACCTAAAGGACACAAGCTTCATAGTAAATCAAATCTAATGTTATAATCATTTCAAATACAACAGGTGCATGTATACTTTACACTTTTTGTGACTGTTTACCAAATAATTACAGTATATAACACTGTAATGTAAAGTTGTATACTTTGTTAACAATAGTTAACATGAACTAACGAGGAGTTATTCTTATTAACACATTCAACATACTAACATACTGCAGATTATTTTATCCTCAAGTCTCTGTTTTATTACTTTCTCAATATAGCCTACAGGTCAACTTGTTTTTGAACAATTTGAACTATCATTGATCTTGCCAGCACCTTCACAGCTCCTAAGATTTGAGTCATGCTTTGTATTGCTGAACATGCCTTACAGTCTGTATTCTGAGCTCTAACGTGTTATGATTCCTTACAAGTCAGGTAATAAATGACACTAGTCAGCAAGCTTCAAGCCAAAATATTTTTATATGGCAATTCACTCCAGTGGACATGTGGATTGGGTTTCCACTTTCCACAGAAATGGCTTGATGCATTACAAGCGCATGTGGCAAGATATTGCAGGAACGCATGAACACAGGCGAGCAAATATAGTTAATTGCGATGTCATTATGATCTCATAATAACGGGAGCATAACAGTTTCTTTTAATCACCGGGGCTGTCAGTGACTGCACTCTAATGTAGTCCAGACGATGACCGCCGTGTCTCAATCACAGTTACTTGCCTACCTAAACTGCATTTTTGGGTAAACCCGCGTGTGTGATTCTCTCACAAACGCTGCACGCACCCGTGCTGTCTTTGTAGACAGCTCACTATGTATTAAGACACGGTCGATATAACGGCGAAACATTGCTAAGATGTGTATTTAAAGTAAAGCGCGATCTCATTTCAGTCATTTAAGTGATTCGTGAGGAAATCCCTACGAGATCCGTGTGTAAAGCTGATTCTTATCGGACTTTTCATTCATTTGTTCCTGTCCGTAATGTCCGTTCTTAACGGGCGGCTCCCTATTCTGTACCATACACCTCAGAAACGGGATTGACCACAATTCATGTCTCTATCAAATAAAGTTAAACTGAAGACAGCGTACCTGTGTACTGCACAAGGAACATGGTCCTGGGAAACCGGTTGAAAAAGACGCCAGTTAAAGTCCCGTAGGGCTCCGGTAGTGGACGTTATTCCGCGCTAGGAGCTTTGCTGCTGGTGTCTGTGGGTCCGCTGCGCTTATAACTGCTTTAAAGTGAACAGACCACAGCGAGGGAGAGTGAGAGAGAGAGAGGAGGAGGAGGAGGATCCCACAGTCACGCTCAACATAGGGACTAACGTTACACTATCCGACTAAACTAGCACGCTGTCTTTATAATTAACCCTGAATGCAAACTACGTCTCTCGCGCGCTCGATTGACGGTTGACGACTGACTTGTTTGAAAGCATTTGACCGTTACTCATATTGATCGCGACGTGCGAGACACCCATTCACAAAATAACGCAGCTTTTTAACGGTCAGTGAATGCAATATAAGATGAAACGTGTCTATTGAGGCTTTACAACGTTTACAAGTTGTTACTGTACATATTAATGTCAGGAAGAGTTACGTTCTGCCAAAGTAAGAATTTCTTGTTAGGACTTGGTATTATTAATTTATTTATTTAATGCAAGTAATAACTTGCGAATAACTGATAAAAAAGCTAATATCTATCTAAAATTAATTATATGTCACGCGCGCGCTTTGTAAAATAATCTACGTGCTATAAAACTTGTATAATAAGGGATTCTTTAAATGCCTTTCTTTATAACTGTAAAGTGTGCATATATTAGTTATGTGAAGCTGTGTACCAGTAGAGGGAGCAGAGCAACAGTTAAACTTAAGGCTAATTGCCATATAAACTACAACATGCTCTACAACCCCAAGGCCTTTTAAATAATGCACAAGTATGGGCCATTCATTGCAGTGGACAAGAACACTGCTAGAGTAATCTGTTCTGTCAGAACGAAATACATATTCAAGTGGAAGATGAAGCACATTTCAATGCAAAGGGATATCACAACAGAATTTAAATGAAGACTGCAAATTTTACATGATTTTCCTTTTTACGGGGGGTGGGGGGTGACACAAAAAAAATGAAATTTAACCACAAAACCAATGTGACCAGAACATGTCCACTGGAGCTACTGTTCCTACAATTTTCTCAGAACAATTTGAGTGCAACAAGGTGTTGTTAGCAGCACATATGTCTGTCAGCATGCTAGAAAACCAGGATAGATTAACCCTTGTGCTTTGGCTGTGTTAATGCAAACTGGGATAATTAGTTCCAGAATTTTATTTTATTTATTTTTATTAGAATTGCATTATATTAAAACATAAAAACACTCATAATTTCCTAGAATAAATAGAAATATTTGTAATAAGACACTGACGATTTTCAGTGAAAATAATCACTCTACACTAAAAAAAGCTTGTTTTGTTCTAATATTTTAAACCTGCAAATGAATAAAATGTTTGGTAATTATATTGGTTAAACAATGTATATGTATAATACTTTTATGACTGCTTTTCTGACACAAACACTTTCATCCTCTGGACCTCTGTGTAACTTTTATTAAATTGATGCACAAGGGTTAAATAATGCTTTGGCTTGCCAGAATCTTAGATGAACTTTAACACCTCCATGTTTACAGCACACTATCTCTGGCCTGAGCTGCGTGGAATAGCCAGGGTTTCTTTCAGAGCTAAAAACATTTAACAGATGTCTTAACACATTCAGGAGGAATTCACAGTTCTACCGTGCATCGCGGTTAGGAGAGCAGGGGAGACCAGTGTTTTGAGCACAGCATTTGACATTACAATGGTCTCATAAAAGCATGATAAGAGTGTGGGTGGAAACCACGGCCTGCTGCAGCTGCTGTGTTTATCTCAAACCCGATGAACACTGCACACCAACATCCTCGGGGGAGGGGGGTGTTGGGGGGGGGGAGACAGAATCAAGACGTTATAGAATTTGTGTGCATTAACATACTGAAGCAAATTCAAGAATGTAGATGGCGGGGCTGAAATATCTACAGTAGATCGAGTGTACTGCTCAGGAGTCTATTTATATTCTTAGATGTTAGGTGCAAAAATAATTAGCTTGCTTTGGCACACCGCCCTCCAGTATCCTGATACAAAGTTGCCCTATTCCCTCGGTTTTCCTGGACATCAACGCCGGCCATCATTTTTGGCATCAGCCGCTTTCCTTTGGAATTCTTTTGATGTGCATAGATGCAAACATTGGCATATTCATTATAAACGGTTTATTTTGCCATTCTTATCAATTAGCTCTGAATATTCCAAAGCCAAAGGGGATACAAACAGCTGTCAAGATGATATTTCAGAGGTAAAGAGAGCATTTTTATGTTTTGGGCACTCGTTTTAAACAGTTTTCATGCAATTAGGGAAATAAATGTGGCATGCCGCTGTTTTGGTCGCGGAGAAATATTCCAAAGCTGCGCCTGAGTCACTTGTGCTGCGAGGCAATTACATATCACAGCATCAAAGTGACACATTAAAAGCACTGGAAACGTGGACTTTGATATGTTACCATAATATGTTATTAAGCTTAAGTGAAAAACAATAGTTCTTTAAAGAGAGGGTTCTACATAAGAGCTTTCTTGCATGTCACGGCTCTTATCTGTAAATTAGCCCAATAAGAGCAATGAAAGTCTGTCTGAGCAGTGCACTTTCCTTTCATTTCCTCTTAATCAAACAGACGCTTTTCCTCAAATTTCAGCGAACTACATCACATATTAAACATGTGCAATTAACCCTAATAATCTACTAATATCTTGCTTTTCTGCTTAAACTCTTAAACTTTAGGAAAGGGCCAGCAAGGATCTAACCATGTTGCCCTGTCCCCATCTGTGGCTATCATTTATGTGGTGGAAATAGAGCTGTAGGTGTTTGACAGATGATTCACCTTTACAAAGGTGAGCTAGTTCTCTTCTCTCACGGACGCCAGCGATGCCCCTGGCTGGAGCAGCTTGCCTTTGGCTGAAAAACAGAAAATACAGTAAGACTTGCGTGACACAGATGTTTTTGGTTCGGTCTTTAGAAGGTTGTTTGTTCATTTCCCATGTCCTGTTAGTCACACATATGGTGTTCATGTTTTAATAACCTGAACACAATAAAAACGGGCCAAAGTTTCTCAAGGCAGCATCTAATGAATTCTCTCACCTCACAGAGAATGATTAAAAGCTGCACTGAGCTCTTATTTAATTCATGCCAAGTTGAGGGACCGACTCCACTCTTTTTTTCCCCTCGATTTCAAACGTTTCCTTCCACAGGCAAAAGAAGATGAATACTGCATTAAATTGGAGCAAATTACCTAGAATGCAACTCCTTTGAATGGTAGTGTAATTATAGATAAATATGTGATACTTATGTGTTTTCGTTACAAAACAAACAAACTTATGATTAAGAGAACTGTAAGCTTTAACAGAATTTTTCTCCTTTTAAATATTCTTGATGAAGCGGATCAAAGAACATGTTGTAAACATGTATATGCTATAATATCAAATAGTCGAGTTTTCATGAATTGCTTTCACAACCCATTTCTCAGAATCTTTATTGCAAAAAATGTGTACAGCAAGACTTATATCCATCAGGATTATCCATCTGTTGATTAGAAGGTGTAAAATTAATTTTATATGCCAAAATTGAGACCTAGAAAAATAGATAGAAAAGTCTATGCATTCCTTTGCATTATAGGATGTCTTCCTATCACTGGTAAAATGGGAGGGAAACTGCTGTGATAAATTAAAATGCTAAAGCCTCAATCGCTGGGTCACGAAAGCAATTAAAATCCCAAGAACTAAACTGGAATTCTGCCCATCATTTGGCCGAACTCGTATCTGAAGAGCGATGCGACTATATAAATCCTGAAGGCCTTGGAAATCAGACAAAGAGAGAATTTCAACTATGTTCAGAGCAATTCACTGCATAGAAATCATATGAAATACAGGCATCAGGCATTCAGGCAACAGTGGAGCGTGGCACTACAAGCACCAAGGTCATTGGTTTGATTCTCAGGGAATGCATGAACTGATGCAATCTAAGCTGCATAAAAGTGTCAAAGGCATAAATGTAAAACATTTCTTTTTGTTTTTACTTACATTTTTAGATTTGGCCCATTCAGTGATAATGACACTTGCCCTTCAGGGATATCATTTGATGCTTCTTAAAACGAATCCTGAAGACATTTTTCTACCACTGCTGAAAGCAGGATTTGTTATTTGTCAAAGAGACGTTATAATTGTAAATGAGGTAATGTCAATATTATAAGTTCACTGGACCAAAAAAAAAAAAAAGGTTATTTGGTTATTAGGTAAGTGCTCTCTGAAGCTTAGACTTTAGGACACTGTGTTACAGTTCACAAATGCTGGTTTCCACAAAGAAAGTTTCACTGGAGATGTAAAGGGTCTGGTGGTGAAAGTAAGCTAAACATTTTAACGACTTTAGAAGTTGAATGTTGGCAGGCGGAGCAGCAGTTTTGTGCCATTTGGTGTTTTGGGCATTTTAAAACCAGGAAAATTAAACTAACATACCAAGAGGAAAATTAAAGGACTGAATACATTTTTTAATGTAGTAAAGCTTTAAGAGAGATGTTTTTTCCCCATCGGTAGAACAGTAAAAAAAAGATTTTTAGCTGAAACTGTGGTCTTTGGTGCTTCATAAAAAGCAAGTGAGCAGCTGCCAGCATTTGATGACAAAAACTGCATATCAACGAACACAACATTAATTTGTGGTGATATATAGAGGTCTTATGAAGCAAAATGATCAGTCTGTGCAAGAAACTGAACATTACTGATTACCTGCAATCCAGAGCGTCAGGAATATAGTCTTCTGAACAGGTTCTTTTAGTGAACTAGTTGAGTTCACAACTCACAACTCAAGCATTACAAAAGCAAATCCAAGGGACCAGATTCTTCTAAGGCTCTGGATTACAGGTAATGATGTTTTAAGTAAGTTTCTGGCTCAGACCGATTTTTTCACTTTATAAGACCTCAACATATAGTCAGAGCCACAGGTATTAATTAAAAGAGAATAAATGTTAAAAAAATACAAAAAATTACCCAAGCATGAGTAAATCAACAGTAAATGCTCATTTTACAGTAGTATGAGCATTTAATGATCATTTTTAATATAAAGACAAAGAAGCACTAAATTAATTACAGGCCTTCAATCATGCAACAGAATCATGCAAAACCTTGTGTTATTTTACAAAGACAGTTCGATGAGACCTCCAGATTCATTAAAAGCTAATGGACGCAGATATTTCACCTGCAGTGCCCTTTTCCTCATGGCTAACACTAGTACTGCAACTCTTCACGCAAAACCAATTAACTAGGTGTAAAGTTGAACTCTCCAGCCTCTAGCATCTCCATTATTTAAGTTTAAGGCAATAGCAAAATGGCCCTATATAATAAAAGGGCAAGAGTGATTTGTGAGAGAGGAAAGCTGTGCTGTGTGCATTCGGCTTACAGTCCATCTCACTGAATTTGTAATATATTATTTTGAAAGACAAAGTTCTTTCTAAGTTGCCAGAACCGTTCAAACTGGCACCGAGGTGGAACAGTGTAAATTACTCCAACCAGGATCCAATTTCACTTACTTGGATTTCCCCTCAAAGAAGAAATTGTTGTGCAATTGTGATGAAAGTGTCCTATTTTACTTGAAAAATCCCTACCAGTGCTGTTAAGAGATATTTTTACTCATGAAATGGATATAAGAGAATAGAGAGAGAATGAAAATTGATGAAGAAAACTAAACATCTGAAAACAGCTTAAAATTTGTGCCACCTTCATGAGCAAAAGCACTTCATTTGTCAAAGCATATTTGCATAAATCACAAGTGCAAGCTGACAAGCTTACCAAACCTACAGTATATTTAGTTTGAAAGGCTGTCAAAAATAATTTCACCTATGAACTGTTGCCACCTGTAGAAGTTACACTGCTGTTCAAAAGTTCAGGTTGAGTTAGATATTCTGATACTCTGTTTTACGAGAGGTAGCTTATGCTTGCCAAGGCTGCATTTATTGGCCCAAAAGCAATATTGTAAAATATATTTGCAATTTAATATACCAGTTTTCTATGTGTATATGTTCAAAAAGTAATGCAATTAAATTTTTAGCATGCATTACTCCAGTCATGATCCTTCAAAAATCGTTCTAAAATCCGATTGAAAGTAAAGAAACATTTTTATCATCACTGATGTCAAGTGTTCTTAGAAAGTACAAAAAAAAGCATTTATGTAAAATGTATACAATGTCTTCACTAACACTTAGTGCATCGATGCTGAATATTTCTTTAAAAAATACTGATCACAAACTTATAAATAGCAATGGAATTTTAGACAAATACATGGCCCAAAACAAATAATCAGCCAAAATTAGGCATTTTTTGGTAACGCTAGAATAGACCCAGATAAATGTCTAGCTGCTGGTTAATAATATCCATCATCCCACATCAGTAGAAAAAGGAAAAATGTTTTCACTACTGATTTTAAAGAATTTACATTCCAATTAAAATCTACTACAACAGCATTTTTTGGATCAAGAACTGTACGAATGTCCAGTCTGTGCTATCAGTGCTCTTTAAAGTTGGCATTACCTTATGAGAAAGCACTAAAAAGCACTCCCAGATGGGCTGTTTTTGATTGTGGAAGAGAGGAAGTCATCAGTCAACGCTGTTGCTGTGCGCTGGGCTAGATAAGGTGAATGTGAAAGAAAAGCTCCAGTGTAAATGAGGCAATCTGGCCCCATACAGCTGCAGTGTGGTGTAAAGCGGCCACCTGTGTGACAGGCCGGACACGAGTCAGTCGACCGGCACGGCCCACACAGAGCCTAATAAGGACGGACACGCTCATCTTCCACACACCTTCGAGAAATTAAAGTCTTTGGTTCCCTCACGGTCGCCCGGTTCAATCCTCCCGTCAGGATTTTATTTCTAACGATTGAAGACCTGTCTGTCACGTCAAACGTCAGATGTCAAAACCCAGTTAAGACGGTTTTAAAAGCCTTTGGCATTAAAAATACAACTAAACGAGTCCCTTTAACAAGCACAAAGCTTTTATCTCACAGAAAAAGCGAGTTCAGATAGGGTTTACACAAGAGATTGAACAGAATGTCCATCTGGCCAACTGGCATTTCATACAGAAGCCCTGCTTTCACCATTTATCCTCCGAAAAAGCGGGAGTTCTCCACTGGCATAAACATTTGGGTTATTTATACGCTCTAATATCAGACTAAACCCTATACTTTCCTCTTGGCTCACAAACACACAACTCCGAAAGCAGTGTCGGTCTCACCTTTCAGCATAATCTCCAAACTTGATAAAAGGTCTGAAATCTAAACTTCCTGTCATTTAGAAAGCGCAAACAAGAAGCGAAAAGCGATGGCAGACGTTTCCACCTGTTCGTGACAGAATAAATGCCAAAGAACTGGAGAAGAAACCTCTTATTATTGAGCAGCAGCCTCTCGTGGGGACACTGACAGCCTTATCAGGTGTGCAGCAGAGATCTTGCCAACAAATCCTTTCTCTGCCGTGAGATCTACACTCTGCCTGTGAATGAGAAGCTTAAAGGGTCTCTGATGGTACATCAAGCAGACAGAACTTCCATCAGCGGAATGCATATCAACTCACCTACAGCTCGGCCAGATCTGTAGTCCTTGAACATCATGTGTTAAGCAGACGCTCAATCTCCCGGTGACGGCACCCTGTTAAGAAGACAATACAGGCTTAGCTGCGTTTGGATCGCAAGGGGACTAAGGTATCTCTATGAAACAGCCTTGTGAGTGTATATATCAGTGAATGACTTTTCATCACCACCAGAGTAAACGTCTCGGAGAAGGCAATCTAAATTCAGCGATAAACAAATATCCAAAATATCCATAATGCACAGCAGTTTAGTAGTCAAAGTCACCCGGGATCATCTGATTCAAGAACAGCCAGAGTCCAAAATTAACTGTTTACTTCAGCTCCCGATAGCGGATGAGCTGGGTTTATTTACCAGGCGGAAATATTACTTCCCAGGCCTGAAACAGCATTTTGCATTTTTATTAAAAATGTTTTTTTTTGTGTCCCTCATGACAATGGAATCATCATCTAGCTGCTTTTTCTTGCATATTTGTGACAGCGTGGGTCATAAAAACTGGGAAGATTATAATTTTGTGTCTTATATTTTTGACTCAGTAGCTTAACATTAGAGATATTGCACAATGTATGTTGCCAAATGCATCCTAGCATCTTTATTTTTATTCAAAAATGTATCTTTAGAGGATTTTTGGGATGATAATGTGCACAGAAGTCAATTATAAGACACTCGTTTGTTAGTAGATGATCTATACATTCTCATTTAAACCATGTGATATTGCAGTTCCCCATTAAGTTAATAGGCCAACTAACTTCCTGAAGGCTTGAAGAGTGTTAGGCTCTCTACCTTTGCTACATTTATACTTTTCAAACTATTAAATAAAAGGACATACGAAGATACGCATTAACATCATGCATCTTTGTGTTTCAAAACTGCAATCGCATATCTAGGTTTTATTCAGATCTATAATTGAAATGTCAGAAAACATGAGTGCCGTCTTTCATCACTTCGGTCTGTGGATGCTTTGATGAACAGATTCAGAGAGAGCACCGTTCTGGAGACATATTATATTACGAAACCAAGAGTCAGCCAATAACACAATCAAAAAATAACCATGTCTAGACAGGAAAGAGTGTTTTGAAGGGACTGGTGTCGTTTGCTCTGGTCAATACAGATGTGTGTGAGCCTTGGACGAGTGTGTGGAAACAGTCTTCCTTAAATAGATTTAAGTCCAAGATCCACCTGTCATTTCCTCTTTGACCCTATGCTCACAACATGGTATTGAACTCTAACCTCTTGACATTTGTCTGAGTCACCATTTGCCCCCGAATCTCTGGCTGGCCAGACCTAAATCACACTGCTTTTATTAGAAATATACACTTTGAACTGAACAAACACCGCCACAAAAGAAATAACTGAAAGTGAAAAGAAAACAGATGAGAATGTGTAAATGGAATAATAGAAATAATACATCTAAATAAACAGGTGCAGCACGTATTCAACAGCAAGTAAAAAAAAGTGAGGCATGCTGATACAATAACAATGTGTTTGAAGAAAAGAAACAGAAAAAGGAATAAAAAAAAAAAAGAGCTTAACCCTAACCCTGCATGACTAAATGGCCATGGTATAGACTGTAAAGTTTCAGGAGTGACAGCTGAATTTAAAATATGGGAGTTTAATCACAAGGGTGTAAAAGCAACTAACCCTGATAATAAGCCAAAAAAATGATCCCTCAGTTCCGACTGGTGGATTGGAATGTTTATCCAGGAACATCTTACACTTGGTGAAATCACACTTACCCATATTAATCAGCACCAAGGGCTGGAAACAATTGGACAGTTTGTCACGATACGATACGTCAAGGCACTGACGCTTGCATATGGGACAATCACCGGCTCGGCTCCCGCTTACCTCAACTCACTGCTACCAATCTACACTCCTTCCAGAACTTTGAGATCTGC
>JAUCNO010000152.1:17751534-17769395 GCA_032353835.1 Enteromius viviparus
AACAAAACATTTCACAATGAATGAAATAACATTTACTGACAAAGTGCGCATGCATCATATCTGTGCACATATGATAGTTAATTGCGTCAGTAATTTTTTTTGTGCCGTTTCTAAATAAAAAATTCTGAATAAATAATAGAAATTAATTAATAGAAAAAAATTGCAGCCTTATGCGATTTAGAAATTGCATGTGCTTTAATTGCGATTTTTTAGCGATTGCGATTAATTGCACAGCCCTAATATATATATATATAAATATAAATCTTCTTTTGTGTTCAGCAGAACAAAGAAATTCATACAGGTTTGGAACTACATAAGAGTGAGTAAACAATGACTATTTTTATTTTTGGGTAAACTACTCCTCAAGTTTAAACAACATGTTCCTGTTTTTACCCAGAAGTTAAGCAGTTTGTTCTGTTTGTTTTTCTCCCTAGAAGGTTGTATAATTTGCATGTACAATTCAAAACAGCATATTTTTGTCCTTACATACTTTCTCTTTATTTACTTATTTTAACTATGCACGAGCTACATTGCATGGTGTGGTCAGTTGACCTTAATTTTTTTGTAAACACTGTTACTATTTAAAATAATATTTCTTTCCATTCTTCTAAAATAGATATGCTCTCTTGGCCAAATGAATGAGCATGTTGTGGAAGCCCACATCAGTTGTTCTCTTGTCAAACACTGCACGTCAACGAGTCATAAGAACAGCTGTTTGAAGCATGCGAGTCGTCTGCTTGTGTGAAAGAGAGAACTATTCAGAACATGTTACTAATACCTTACACTTGGGCACTTGTCAGGTTGGTTTCTCTCTCTAGCTTTTGACCTGATACCCTGCTTAATGCCTTTTAAGCCTCTGTGACACCCACAAGCACACAGTTTGAGAATGGCTGGTCTAACGTGGGCTCAGACAGGGGCCTAATGTTAATCTCAGTAAACAAAGCTGTTTGGCTCCTGACTGACAACTTTAATTGTAATACTCTTGGACGCCGACTGCTATGAAAAGCCCATCAAACAATGTCTAATTAAAATGGGCCAAGCATCTGGGGCTGATGCAGCCTGTCGATTATTGATTAAAGCAGAGCGCCCAGAGCTGGGTAGATTATTTACCAATTATTGGTTCCAAATTACATCACAAAAACTGGATTTAGTAACACAATCAGTTACAGTACACATTTTAGGTAATATGTTCAGACTACGTTTGAACTAACTTGTTTATCACACTGATTTAAACAGGATAATATTGCACCATATTGACATAAAAATACAGAGAAAGAAGTCATTCAATAAGTAAAACATGGTCAAATAAGCCACTGAGTGATAATTTAAATAATATATGTGTTCATCGGCTGCTGCAATGTTGAAATGTTGAGAAAAAAGCTTCTGAAAATCTAAATGATTTCTGTAAATCTGTGGCATATCGATTTTCTGTGCAATATAGCTTATAGCTTCATCAATGTGCAACGTTGAAATATTGAGAAAACACTAAACATTTGTAATAACTGAAATTAATAAATACTCTATTTAGAATAGTAATCATTTGTTAATGTGTGAATTATATTTAAGTAATAAAAAAAAGTTACTGTCGTCTGATTATAAGCATTTCGCGTTATAATATAATCATGCTACAAACACTTGTAATACATATAATCCAGATATCAGTTACTACCAGCACTGAGAGCTGCACAAAGACATCATCAAGACATCTCGGGCAGCCCTCTTAGGTGTGCTAAATATAAAACCAGAAACTTGCAAATGTGGGAAAAACGCAGCGTTTGCCAGTGATGTTATTTGGTTGGTTGCCAGGTTTATGCTCTGCAGTTTAAAGCATTGCTATGCAAATCTCTCTGATATTCTGAACTGCAAATATTCCCAGGGACAGTTTTTTCTCATGCATGTCATCGTCCACTAGGGGAAAGGCTTCTAAAGAAATTCCAGCATGCTCTCCTGTAGTGCTCCAGGTAATAAGACTTCAGGTTATTCAACAACCGACTTTCTTGAATAATTCTTGGAACAATTTATTTTTAGCCGGAGAGGAAACTGGAGGCTGGTAAACACTGACAGCACGCAATTAAACTGCTTGTTCTGTTCGGCAGAAACATTTTTTGTGTTAATAACAAAAAGGTAGCATTACTTGTCATTGACAACTTTTATATAAATGACCTGCCAGAAAGCGTGACACATACGGCAATGAAATGTGGTCAGAATGAGGGATTGCACGACACAGTGCATCGATTATCAACAGAAGAGTGATGCATTTATTTGGATCGTAAGACTGCTCCTTTAATATGCTTCTAATTTACGACTTAACGCAAATGAGCAATACCTCCAAACTTTAATAGACATTAGGGGCTAATTTGTGCAGCATCTGTAACCCAATCTGAGGAACGTTAATAATGGCTATATTTAATACAGCAGATAATTGATGTCTGTGTGTTTCCTTATAATGGTTTTAATCAGCGATTTGCACGACTGACTCTGGATTTATTCTTCATCTCCAATTGGTTACAACACAATACAGAGGTAAAAGTAGAGAATAATTAACGTGCTGGCATAACCTACAACGCTGGCCTACATAACCACAAAACAGCTTCTTTATCAGCAGAGAAAAGTAAAAAAAAAAAAAAAAGTTGTGTTCACAGCTTCACACCATCTCAATGAGCATTAAATATAGTGGGCTAATCTGCGTGAGTGTGTGTGTGTTGATAGTATATCTGTTGGCAGCGGGAATAATTATTCTGCGTATTGTAATACTCTGCATAAGCGAACTTGAGGACAGGGGCTTCCTGAAAAGCCCACACACTACTCAGAACGACGAAAGAATTATGCAGGAAGAAACAATTTAACTCTTAGAATGTTTTAGAACACCATATAGCAAAGATATGACAAATTCTAATATAAAGGACAACTGGACTGTATTCGATTTGAACCAAAGGTCATATTATTAAGTAAGGCCATTTCTGCCACTGAATTAAAAGAAAAAAGGTAATTGTAATGTCTCAATCTCACAATTTCCCCTTTTATTTCTTAAAACTGCAAGACACCAACATTAAATAACAACAGAACTGCAATAACATTAGTTAGCAATTTGAACCGTAGGACTGTACAAGTAGGAGAATTGTGGATATTGAAGCATATGAACTAAAAATTTATATACACTACTTGAATTAAACATGTTACCTTCAACAATTATCATAATAAGTAGCCTAAACATTTGAACCATTCCACTAGATATAGACTATTTTAAATTATAAATAGTTTTTAATCTCAAGTTCAATTAATAAAAATAAGATATTACTGACATTTCAAGCTCATAGCAAGGTTACTGCCTCCTGTCATTAAAGAGAGTTAAAACTCACAGACACATTAATTATTCTTAATAAGAATAATTGATTAAAATGCATGTTTTATTTAAGTGAGAACAGGGAAATCCTATATGCACTGCAATTTTGGTGTTATCACATGATTCAAGAAATATTTTATATATAAACACAGCATAAACACAAAAGTTCTTAATAAAATGCATTCATTATGTATTCTGAATATTTTGAAGCTTGCACAATAGCAGATTTCTGTGTTAAGTGCACTTAATTAAATGCTACTGACACAAATGATACTTCAATAAATGTCCCATATTAGCATTTGAACACAACCCTTTCTCAGTCTGAGGACACGTTTATTTCCCAGTCGGTCAAAATTGTCATTTGAGCGATTGAAAATACATCAGTTAAAGTACGGTAAAGATTTCAGTAAGTAAAGAGTTTAAGTTCTGAATACTACACAGCAAAAAGATCAGTTATTAGATAAAACAAATTGGATAGGACAGCTTCTCGGGGAGCGCGTGAACGCAAAGACACGTCACAATTACAAGCCCCAGACAGCCCTGATCACTTGAACTGCGATGGCGGAAATGCAATTTCGTAAAGGAAACTCGTGAAATTTGTGAGCTAGGCACTTATATACGAAGATTTGAAATGAGTTTTAGGCCGCATGCTGAACAAGCTCAGTTTCAGGAAAAATTTATTCACCATTTATTAGTGTGAAGCAGGGAACTCGGGGCTCAGAGTCTGCTGGGATATTACACTCGTCTTTCATGAGCTTCCCTCATGTTTCTCTGCGACGAACTTCCTGGAGCTTCAGCGATGGTGCGTTTTATATGGATACTTCATAATCAGCCAGAGGCGAAAAAGACACTGCTCTTTGAAAATAAGCGCCAGAGCAAATGAATCCCAAAGTTATGCATGTGTGACCCAGGAGCGAAAAAAAAACGCACACCCGTTGTGCCTTGACAAACAAATTCTCCCACGAACATGCTAATTAATTACCACCGAGGGCTGTAACGTACAGTAATGGGGTCCAATAGCCTGCTAACACATATGCCATTTATTTATTGCACTCAAAATAATGAGAAAGACAATATTCGCCATGCTTACGGTTTCCGAGCGCGTTTTAAAAGGGGCTCTAGGATCTTCATTTTTATGCAAGACTGTTAATCAAAACTGATTGGGCCTGAAGAGTTTGTGACAGAAAACCCAGTAACTATGCACATTCTGGTGTTGATCGGTTATAACAAGTCATCTAGCAATGGTCCTAATTACACTCACATTAATATCAGGTTGACACTAGTGTAATGAAACAATGCTAAGGTAGGATCTTAGTGGAGCAGCTAATCTAATCCGCACACACGCCTGTCAAGCTACTATGTAATCACTGTTAATTTATGTCACGGATCAAAACTAAAGGTTAAACATTGATTACTGTGTGTTGATTTACAAGGAATGGATTCAGCCCTTCAATTTACCTTTAGTGTGCCTGCCAGCCTGATTAATAGCAGGTTAAATGGGTTACTACAGCCACTGGAGTTAACCGCTAGCATACGGTAACATATATAAACTACACATTTAATGTGGAGAGTCAACAGAATATTTTGTGAAATGCTGATGGAATAGAAGCTGTGTGGGTTGAACGTGCAGCAAGTTCAATATGTCATATAGGTTTTTAAAATCTGCATGTTTTCCAGAGACATCCAAGTACACAACATTATAGTGATTATTATGAGGTCTATTCTACTATAATCACTAATTTAAAGATGTGTGTATGTGCATGCAGATAGGGCGGGATATATTAGGCAGCCAGTTCTTGATTTCAAAGTGTTGGAAGCAGAAAAAATGGGCAAGCGAAAAGATCTGAGTCAAATATCGGTGGCTAGATAACAAGATCAAAGCATCTCCAAAATGGCAGGGTGTGGGGAGTTTTTTTTAAATGCAGTGGTTACCTAAAAAAGTAATGCAGGAAGGACACTGGTGGACCGCTATCAGGGTCACGGAAGGCCCAAGGCTCACTGATGCACGTGGGGAGTTCAGATGAGCTACTGTAGCTCAAACTGCTTAAAAACTTAATGCTGTGTCAGAACACAGTGATGCACTGTAGTGATGTAGTGATAAGAATCGGGCCATCTCCTTAAGAAATGCATTACAAAATCAGACTCCAGAGAAGTTTTTAAACGTTACCAAGTGTGGCTATTGACAAATTCTTAGGAAGTGTTCAAATGTGTGAAGAACATCTTATTTTTTGATTAAGAAGAATCTTACAGTCATGATCTTGCTTAATATTTGTCAGTCTTGCTGAAAATTCACTGAAAAACATTTCAAGAGTTGTTATTTCGGTTTAGTTTTTTTGCACTGCCTGCAGATTATCTTAAATCATAATAAACACACATTATAGTCTGGACAGGAACTTGGTTTTGAATAGTTACTATTAAAGAGCCTATTATAATCCTATCTGACTCGTTTTTATGGAGTTCTTGCCTAATTTCAAATCGTCAAAAGGCACACAAAACACAGTCCTAGTATGTATGTGTGTAGCTAGTCCTATTTTGCAATATTTTGTTACAACAATTTATTTGAAATAACCTAACATATTTCATTAAATCAGTGTTTTGGGATTTAAGGGGGGACTCACACTAGGCATGGTTGCCGTGAACCGGGCCGGAGTACTATTGTCCCCCCTTCCCCCCTCTGGCCTGCACTCACATAGGGTTTCAGCATTCGTGCCGGGGCATGCTTACGTCATTATAGTGCGACGGGTTCAGGATAAACAGGAAAAGCAGAGTCCATTGCTCTGTTTACTTTGGGGATAGTAATTTTTAGTCGCTTGGTCCGCTCTCACAGCCTATTGTTAAACAGATCTATTGCTTTTGTTGGTTTTGGAGTGTCGCAAAAAACGTGACATCGCGCATCCTGTTCCGTGCTCCTGCACGGTTAGCACTCACACTACATGCGAACCGTGCCCGAGTCTAACTTAACCATGCTCTTCCAAGCGGGCCAGGGACGGCTAAACGTAAAAACAGGGACGGCAGGGACTCACCCTAATTAAATGGATTGAAAATGTCAAATGCACTCGGGTACGGTTCAAACTGCCTAGTGTGAGTACACCCTAAGACATGTCTGAGTCTATCCTAACTTTAAGAAGTTATTTACGATGAAAAAAATTAATTAACTAAATTAACTTAACAATAAAACTAAGATAATTTTAAGACTTTAACAGTCCAAAACACATTAAATAAAGCGCTTGCAAGCAAAAAAATGCCTTCACACAGCTCCAGGGGTCAATAAAGGCCTTTGTAAATGAATACATTCATTTTTATGAGAAAAATATCTATGTTTCCATATTTTCTCACTTCCGTATGTGTGCACTTTGTGTTTTGGATTGTTAAAAAAACAGTTCATTTTAGTTGGGTGAACTAAGACGTTTTTTTCTCTCACTCTCTCTCTCTCTTCAGAATGTTTTGTGAATCTAGTCCCTGGACCATGGAGCAAGAGGAGAATTTTTTTTTTTAGATCAGGTGAAGGCCAGGTGTGTTGTTTATGGAGGAAAGAGAGAGAGGAAAAAGGCAGGCGGACAGTGTTTTATGACCTGACCAATGCTCTGCTAGGAAACCTTGGGTCCTGCTTTCATGTGGATGTTACTTTGACATGCACCACCTACCTAAAGATAGTGTACAACCTTCATGGCAGTAGTGTTATCTGAAGGCAGTGATCTCTTTCAACAGGACAACACACCTGCCATACTGAAAAAACTGTTCAGGAATGGTTTGAGCACATGACAGAGTTCAGGGTGTTGCCTTGGCCTTCAGATTTTCCCACTTCTCAATCCAACTGAGCATCTAAGGGATCAATCCATGGAGGCCCCAACTCCCCGTTTTTAATGCTTCAGTTGTTTTGGCAGTACAATGAGGGATCTACCCAATATTAGGTAGGTGCTTTTAATGTTGTAGTGTTTGTTTAGTCCACTCCGCTGTATAGACTTGAAATAAAATCTCCAGTGATGTGTGCAGGAAAAGTTTGAATAATACAGGAAACCCCTGCTATAATAAAAATGGTCTGAGAAGAACATTCTTCGTGACCCTAGAGCATGCGGCCTGTGGAAAACAGCTAAATTACTTTTTCAGGGCTTTTAACCCAAGCCATTTAATCCCACAAAGTTTAGAGTCATTGTGGAGAGCAGAGCAAAATGAGACGTCTTTAAATCACTGCAATCCCCCGTCCCTCAGCTCTGATCCCAGCCGCTATTAGTTGGCCCCTCGGAGACAACAGCACCAGCCGTACAGGACTATTACGGATGACCACACATGCATCACAAATGAAAATACCAAAATCCAATAAATCCTTGCATATGGGTGAGGGGTGAATTACATTTACAACATGTCAAACAGGCGGATTTGGCATTAGTGAAAAGAGTCTGTGGGTATATTTGAACTATTTTTCACCAAACTGACCCGTTTCCTTCCATCATAGGTTGAAGATGAAAAATTGAAATGCTGCCTCATTAAAAAACACCTGGAGGATAAAAAGAGGATCTAAATTAATGCCACTAATAGATAATGTTTAATTGCACAAATCTGATAAGCGGCATACTAACATTCCAGACCAAAAGAGCACTGCAGATCAATAAAGTGTGTTATACCAAATACCAACTTCATCCAGTATTCTGTGTCGCTATGTACTCATCTTCATGTTCTTCCAAACCCAATGCTGTTATATTGAGAACACTATGATTCCATGATGCAGAAAACTCTGAATCAGTCATAAAAACCGAATTTACTGAAAAACATGGAATGTAACGGAAGTTGCTGAATTGCATTAATATTTAACCAAAAAAATTCTATTTAAACATGAATCCTACATGTTCCGTGTCTCTGTGTGAACGAATGAATTACGTAGATGCCTACTTCAGCTACTGCAATGTTTTCAGCATCTGCTGTCTTTCTAAACAAGGACATAAAGACATCTCAAGTCACTTCACAAGCATTTCACAAAATAAATAAAAAAGTGACTTGTGAATGTGAACGCTTGCGATTTTTAAACAGATACAAAATTATAACTATAATGTATGGCGGAAGAGCACTTGGCAGCACTTCGACCTTGGCACAGTAATATCATCACTCCTTGGTTGTATTGACGGAAAGGAGAGGGAGGGGGGGGAGTTTTCAGGAGTGATGATATTACTGCACAGAGGTCAAAGTGCTTCCGCCATAGCAGTCATCTTTTTCATCTGCTTAGAAAATTGGCACATTTTATTATGTGTCACCATACTTGCTCATGTAACTTGTCATGTAACCGTCAATAAATAGGGAAATGTGGAAGTGTTTGGTTCTAAAATGAATCCCTGTTTGGATCCTAAGGAATGAATGGAGCTAACATAGTGGCGCCGCGCACTAGAGCGATTAAGTGAATGCACTGAGACATGGACATTATGTATCAGCTCGCTTAAGTTGAGAGAAAAACAAAATAGAAAAACTGTGGCATTTACCATTAAAGAGAGACCAGAAAATAATAATGGCAAAGATATAATCCAGAACAATAAAAGTGTGAACATATTTTTGGAAAAAAATTAAATTGAGATAAAACTGATTTCATAAGGCCCTGTACATTTTTTCCCCCCACAAAACACGAAAAGGAGACATTTCCACTCCATAGTGTACCGTTTTCTCCCATTCATAAATCAGACTGAAATGATTCCTTCATGAATTGGACTGATTCTCATGAACTCAATGTTGTAGAAGTTCTTGTGTCAACAGCTTACTGAAGGGGAAGATCAGAACCGAATAACACCACCATTCTTCACAAAGCTTCATGGTTTTTCTTTTTGTCATCTTAATAGCTGTGATCACAGCAATCTACCATTGTATGGACAAGATCTATGCAATTCTAAGAAATAGTGGAACAGAAGAAGGAAATTCACACTTTGCATGAGCATCGGGCTGATAAAAGTCCTCTGAATGTGTAAATGAAGCCAGCTGTTCTATCTGCAGTTGCTAAAGATATCCTCCTATCTGTACGGATTTGATTTTCCAGGTGTTTTTTAAGAGCGCTGAGCTTTAAAAGCTTAGCTGAAAGATTATGATAGTTGTGTTAGTACTTATGATCCACATCACGTGATGACATTGTAAAAAAGAGCAGACTGAGAGAGAAACCAGGCGTTTGTCATCATAGTCGCTTCATGTCACTGCATTCAGAATTCATCACCAAAATAATGGTCTGGATCCCTCAGTGACTAATATTCACATTGATTTACTGTCCATGAGAAATATTTGTTGTTTATGGGTGGGGGAGTTCGGACAGCCCCTCAATCATGTTAGGAGCAGGCTGGTAATTCAATTTTCGAACTGAAATGAACTCTGCGGGCTGATGTCGCTGTACCTTAAACCTAACAAAACAGATTTTACAGAGCAATGATACCGCTGACATTTTATCGCTTTTAGATTGATACAGCTTTCATGATTAAAAAAAACTAAAAAGATACAAATGGAGATATTAATTACAAAGCAGAAAAATGAAGCATGTTTATTTAACTCATCACCAAGCTTTGTTAAAAAAGTAAAAAACTACAATAAAAGGCACCTGTCCACAGAGCCTCGAGCTATATTCGCCGTCCCTTATAAATAAAACCATGCCTAGCTGGAGTCTCAATCCACCGAATCGTATGTTTTCAGCACTCTGCTTCTACAGTTTCCACTAGCTGATGTGTTGATCTTTATCACTGAAACTTGTTGAATGTTCAGATAACTTTTCTGGTTTTCACCATGATCTGAATCACTGGAGGCACACACTCTGTTCTTCCATCCAGTATCTCAAGACTGATCTGAAACAACATTCTGATAAAAACACTGCTTTGGAGAAACATGGGAATGAATAAAGGAGGACAGATTCTTCAATTTCGGAAAAACTATTCCTGCAAGAAATAAGACGCATGATGGAGCACAAAACAGGTTAGTCTCAAACTACAACCTCAGGCAGTCACTAAATACCTGATGTACACTACTGGTCCTAGGGTCCAGTAAGACTGGAAAAACCCTAGGCTTGGTAAGACTGTTTAAGGCTATTATACCAACAAAAGCTATTTATTTGATCGTACTTACTGTAAAAATGTAATCTAGTCAAATAATGCTATAAATTATCAAAGCTGAATTCAGTCTTCGGTGTCCCACAATCCTATAGAAATCTTTATATGATGCAGCTCAAGAAATATTTCCTATCCTGCTTCAAACTTATTAGCTGGAAAGTTAATTATTTTACAAACTATTTTGCCATCTAAAATCTACATCAAATCAAAGTAATATGTCTAATTGATCAAAACAATTTAGGTTCCTATGCAATTTTATCTAACGAATATAGTTTTATTTCAAAAATGAAAATTCTGTCATCATTTACTCACCTTCAAGTAGTCCCAGACCTGTATGAATTTCCTTGTTCTGCTGAACATAAAGGAGGATATTTTGAAGAAAGTTTGTAACCAGGCTGATTTAGGTCATCATTGACTACCATAGTATTTTTTTTCCTACTATAGAAGTCAATGATGGCCATTAAGCTTTCTTTGTGTTCGGCAGAGCAAAGAAATTCATACAGGTTTGGAACTACTTGAGGGTGAGTACATGATGACAGAATTGTACAGCCTTTTTCTTTCACAAATATATACATTTCTGTCTCTTCCATCACCAATAGCTGCCACATACTAAAGACTAAATGTTAATATGCATTTTGTCAATATATATATATATATATATATAAAAAAAAAAAAAAAAAAATAGTTTTAAAGTTTTGAAATATTACAATATGAACACTTGATACTGTCCAGTGGGGGGGCCTGCTAAAAGACTTTTAAGTACCATTTCCATGGTAATGATTGCTATACAATGTGATACAGAGAAAGAAAAAAATGGCGTCAATTCATCTTGATAATCTACATCCTGAAGCACGTCAAACAACTCAAGTTAGTCAAAACATTCATTTCCAAGTATGCAGATATAGGCCTGCGATTCAAATGACATTGTTAAAAATAGCAAAGGCACCCACACGTTGCATCTGTGTATCTGTGTGAACTTCTCCTTCAGGGTTTGAAAGAATGAGTCTTTTAATGTTGCTATATTTATATCTCTCTGGGGATCGACAACAGTCACTCTCCTCATTCCCATTTCACACAAAAGAAAAGTTTACCCATGTTCAAGTTTAAGAGGATCTGAAAGAAGAGCGGAATTTGACTGGAGCTTGACGTTATACGAGAACGAGCGATTAAAGCACAATGCAGGATAAACGTCTTTATCTGCGCACCAACATATTTCCACAGCGCTAGTGCAAACAAATCAGCAAAACTGTATGCAAAGAGATTTATGCAGATTGCCATGTCATGCGCACAAAGCTTATTATTTCCAGTCTGTGAAACTGCACCTTGAGAGAAAAAAAAAAAGACCTAAATATTTTGAATGTCGTAAATTCATCTTACCAAGCGTGAACTTTGTGACTTCTGAAACTTTAGATAGATGTCCGAATGACTGCGAGAGAAGTTGCACGATTCAATTTCGACTGGGGATGAACTCTAATGAATTTCGTGGAGTGAATATAATGGCGCTACCTGACCGCTCTGGTTTCCAGGTGCCGCGGCTTAAAGACCAGTGGGAGAGTCGTCGCTCTGTTGCTCAATCATGCCGCCTCTGCAATAAACAGTGGGAGGCCAATTAGAGCATGGAGCTCTCGCTTGAGATGACAGGAGGTGATTCTCTGAGACCCCGATAAGGATTATTGCGGCTGAATGGCTATAACGCATAAATTATCAGGCTCTCAAGCACAACTCTTCAGGGAAAAGATATCCCTGATTAAAAAGCACGGCCTGTATATGGGTTGATGAGCTGCACTGTCCAAACATTGTACGTGGCTCCTAAGAAAAATATCATTATTAGTGCTGGCTGAAGCGAGAAAGTGTATTGCTCATTCCAAGGGTCAAGGATCTGAGCAAATAGCTACCCATTTGAATTAAGCACTTTTTTCTCATCATTTATTCAAAAATGCACTTAAAGGTGTAAATTAAAATTAAAAGTTTGTTGAAATTTGATTGGCCATTTGCGATACAGATGAGTTTGTTACTTGAACAAAACACATTTGGAGAAATGTGGCATTTTCTCAACGCAGTGAATGGGTGCCGACCGAATTAGAGTGCAAACAGCTGTTAAAAACACAATAATCCACAGCACTGCAGTCCTTCAGCTCACATCTGGAGAAGTGAAAAGAGGTGTGTTTGCATGTTTCTGACTTAAATACAAATCATCTCATTGCAAACTTTAGAGATTTTGTGGATTTTTTCACTAGAGGAAGCGTTATTTTAAATTGTGGGCTCTTATTTAGGCAAAAAGTGACGGTTTAAAGTTGAAACATATTTATTTGTTACAAACACTTAAACATTTGGTTTCTCAAGATGTTAACTGATGGGCTGGAGTGGTGTGGACTGTAATGTTTTTATCAGCAGTTTGGATATTCTGATGGCACCCATTCACTGCAGAGCATCCATTGCTGAACAAGTGATGCTACATTCCTTCAAAACTGGTAAAGAAGTAAACTCATCTAAAACGCATCTACTAATTGGATGGCCTGATAATGAGTGCATAACTATTTTATATTTATAAATGAATTTACAAATTAAAATAATAATAACATTATTGTTTGTAGAATAGTTTAAACATCTAAAAAGCGTAAGAAAATGTTTTTACAGTACTTTTTACTTGGCGGTTGTCATTTACTAGAGTAATTAAATTGGAACTTTTCTTGAAAATCGTCTAAAAAAAACATAAGAAACAAACATGAGTGCTTAAAGTTTGTTTTTCAAAGGCAAAGCCTGTTCTGATGGACAGATGAAGACTACCAAACAGCCCTATTGATCGGTGACGCTGACATCAATTCCCATCTACATCTCTCTTATTTTCTAACTGCCCTTAAGGGTCAACAACCTATTGTGATGAGAGACACTACTGGCCCTTCACCAGCCGAGACAGAAAATAAATGTCTGCTAAATGGGGCTATTGTTTCAAACATTATAACGGCGCCTGCAAAGGACAGCATGTGTGGCCCAAGGCTTTCAAAACACGTTCCACTGAGGTCAGGGTGTGATGTTTTCTCCTGTCAGGCACTTCAACAACAGGGAAAAGCAATATCACAGCAACTCAACACCTCCCCCAAGCACTAAAAACCCATGAAAAACTCTGAAGGCTGAGAATGAGGAAATAAATGTGCTAAATATAATTAAAACACATTACTTGGGAACTGCGTTTGTTCTATTATTTCCCTATAAGGTCTAACATTTAATATGGGAAGAATCACTGTTAGCACTGCTTATAAGAGTTAGGGATTTGTACAAACCTCTAACCCTGTTAAATTTTGCCATGTAAATCACCTTGCACATGAATGATGTATTGAATCAAGCTGCTTGCTGTGGAAAGATATGATATTATTTTAATAAGCGATCTGACTAAAAGGAATAGTTCACCCAAACCTGAAATAAATTGATCTCACGGTCCTCAGGCCATCCAAGATGTAGTTAGTTTGTTTCTTCATCAGATTTGGCGAATGGAAGCATTTGCTCACTTGCTCAACAATGGATGCTCTGCAGTGAATGGGTGCCGCCAGAATGAGAGTCCAAACAGCTGATAAAAAGACTTCTCTTACTCTTGAAAACATCACACTACCACTCCAGTTCATCAGTTAACATCTTGAGATAACTAAATATGCTTGTTTGTAAGAAACAAATCTAGAATTAATGCATTTTAACTTTAAACTCTTAATTCTGGACAATTCTTTAATCCATAATAATGCTTCCTCCACTGAAAAAGTCCATCTCCTGTTGTCTCTCACATCACAATCCACACACATATTTGTTTTAGACTGCTTGTTAACAATGCTTGATCTGTGCAGATTTCTCTCCTGATTCAGACCACTTCTCACTGGAGGAAGAGTTATGGATAATGGACTCATCTTACATCTTAATTATGAATTTGTTTCTTACAAACACTGATTTTGTCTTTACAAGATGTTAACTGATGGACTGGAGTGGTGTGGATTATTGTGATGTTTTTAATCAGCTGTTTTGAGCATCCATTAGTGAGCAATTGAAGGTATATAACATCTGAAGAAGAATCTCATCTATATCTTGGATGATCTTAGGGTGAAAATATGTTCCAGGTACCTGCTGGATGTTAAAATGGACTAAACATTTTACAATTTAATTGAAAGGATGGACAAAATCTATAGAAAAAGGCCCACTTTGGCTGAGCCTCCAGCAACATTTAAAAGATCAACAGTTTATATTATTCAAAATAGTGCACATCTCAAACTAGTGTAAGAAACCCTCTCATGGCACTGCTTTCATATGGATGAGATTAAGACGTCTGAAATCCCTTGGCTCTGACATTCACTGGATGTAATGGAAGTGACGTCGAAACCATCATGGGAGGAAAATGCAGCTTCAAAAAGAGGACAGGTCTGCGGGGGGAAATACTCCTTAAAGTCGACCAACCGCATATGTTCAACGTTCCCACATGAAATGTGCCCAAGTCTGCAGTAAGGACCCACATCACATTATTCCACCCACTGATTCGAGTTTTTTGGTCTGCTTGGACAGTCATACTCTCAAACTAAGGCCGGAAATGCTCTGTGCAGGCATACAAATGCAAATGTTTGGCCAACGCATTCATGAGTGCCATCTTGTCATACATACTAATGTGAGTTAGTGCATAGAGTTCATTTGAAGCAGCCTATGAATCGGATTTTAAATGTTATTACGATTTCTGCTCTTCACGATTAATTAAAAGCATATTTGCCCGTGGGTTAATATTCTAAAAAGTTTATTTTTTTTATTCGACATTGCCATTATCTTGCATTGGTAACAAGCCTCCACAAGCTTTTATGCTTATGGGGTTGCCAAATGTGTTTAAATACCCCAATTTTCTGTCCAGTGACATTCAATATAGATAGACCCCAATAAAAAATGCTAACATCATTTGTAATTCTTGGAGTTTTAGGATTTTCAGTGGTAAAAAAAACATTTTTAAAAATAATTTTTTTATATATAGAGTGGGAATTTATATGATAACTGTAACACTAAGAAATTGAATGAGTTATGTAATTTGACATTCTCTTGATTTAATTTGTATGAAATTATTGTAATAAAATGTGAAATTAAATTTCTTAAATTTCTTTTTAAATGACAATCATGAGGAATTAAATCAAATATGTTAGGAATAATATTGGAGAAAAATAACAATGATTATCAGTATAAATGCTTCCCATAACACTGCAACCCTAAAAGACTTGGCAGCTGTTTTGGGTTTTAATTACATTTTGTAAATGGACACAACTCAAAATGAGTTACATATTATTAAATTGTCACTATCCCCTCTTTTATACACTATTTAAACTAGGTCGTTTCTGAAATTGAGTTAATTTTACACCCTACTGCACTAAAAAATAAACAAAATTAAAAAATCAGAAACTACCCAGTTTAAATGTCAGTTGTTGTTTTTTTTTTTCTCAGAAGAAAGAAATAAACATGTATAGTGGTGAAATGAAAGCCAAAATATAAAAATGTGATGGATGTATTTTTACCAAGTAACCTTTTTTACCTGAGCCAAATTACAGGATGCAAAAAAATTACAGGATCCTTTCAGAAAGATGGCAGCAATATAATGTTTTTTATATATATATTTTTTTAATATTTATTTATTTATTTTTTTTACAGAGATTGGTAGTTCTACAAGTAAAATCTGTTGGCTTTAGCAATCTTTAAATGGCATCATATGCCAATGGTGACCATTCAAAAATGGGGGGAAAATCCCTTCTATGGTTTCAAATACACTTCTAGTTTCAACACGATGAATTCCTCTGACATTCCCCTTTAAAAACAAAACGTATACAAAGTGTACAAAACACTGTATACAAAATGACAAACCTTTTGGTTTAGAACACTGAATATGGGTAAACAAAGATGCCAGATGGAAAGTTTGTTTAGGCTCAAACACTGATCGGCCATTAAGATATAATATTTAATAGAAGTTACAAGCACGCAAACCTTACACAACTTAAAGTGCTTTTTTCACCCGATATTTATTGAATCAGTCTCCATTGCCATATTCTTCAACAAAAACAGATTTTACCAACAGACGTAATAATCCCTGGATAAAAAAAAATAATAAAACAAAAATAAAATAACTAATCCTACCATTTTAAGTAATTTTAAGCATACTGTAATCTGGCTCTAAATCTCAGGTTAAAAATGTACCTCTACAAATTGTGGATTACTTAGTAAATATACATCCTTGATGGTTAATATTTTGACTTCTTTTTCTTTATTTATGTTTGGTTGAGTTGAAATTTACTCTCAGTCACATCTTAGTACAGGAGATGAAGTCTATCCAACCAGTGACAACGCAAGCTCACAGGCATCAAACCGACTTTCTTGCATGGCCATTACTTGTAGCAGGAACGGCTTTCTCAGTGAAGCTTTCATCAGGGAACAGCACTTCCAACGGCAGGCACCTGCTCTAATCAATCTTTCAGAGTTATCTTTTCATCATTTCTGCAAAGTCTTCTTATAGATTTGCACTTTAAGTGGCAGACAAATGTGACAAAAAAAGAGAAACTTTAGAAGAAGAAGAAACATTCAACACAAAACTAGGCCACTTCCAGTCTCACTTTAAAAAGTGTGTAATATTTTGTTTTCCTCTAAATGAAGCCGTAGTATGATATTTCAGCTCACAGCTGGAATGAATCCTTAAAAATGCAACACTGCTCACTCGATTTTTTAAGTAGTCTTGATTACACATACACCATGCATAATTTAATCAGACCAGCAGCATAAATCTTCAACAGTCCGGAACAAACTGTAATGTTTCAATGTTTTCGATCGCAATTACGAATCCCCACTTGAAAACACAAATGCATGAACTGAGTGGGTCTTGACAAAACCCTAACATTTGTGAGGCCTACTATTTCACAAATGTTAGAAATAACAGCCCAGTAATTCCTTTAAGCAATCAAAAAAGGTCAATCCAGGATCAAGCCAAAACAAGCAGAGTAGCAGCTGAATGTCCGTAGATTGATTGTGTTTAATGAGTCAGAGGGTCGCTGCCGTCTGCTCATAAATGTCTCGACTTAGAGATATTTGCACAAGTGTCATCTCAGTAAAACCTCTGCTTTCATTAATATTCCCTGTCGCCTGACTGACATTTACATTGCAGCACTACAAAAGATCTTGCATTGATGTTTTAATGTAAAATCTACTCTACAACATTTCAATATGCCAAAGGACACTTGTGTTTTAAGTTCGTGTCTTTAGCAGCAGAACCAGCTATGGGGCATTTCCAGCACATATTTTACCCCAAATTAAAAAAAATATTTTTTGTTTAAAATATAATATAAATAAAATAATACATACGTTTGTTTTTTTCTAATTAGCTTTTACTTGTTAAAGTGCCCCTATTATGCCATTTTAAGGCTTGCTAATATTGTTTAACAAGTCTCTTAAAACAGGTTTATATGTGT
>JAUCNO010000152.1:17780755-17792160 GCA_032353835.1 Enteromius viviparus
GACCGTCTCTGCATTTGATAAATAAAGTTTAATTCTCGTCATAATACATTACCATTACTCTGTTGTTCTATTTAATATTGTTCAGTGCTTTGCTACAATCTGTATTGTTAAAAGCGCTATATAAATAAAAGTGACTTGACTTGACTTGAATGTGCAAAGGTCTGCGCAGACATGAACAACCAACGAAACTTTAACAACTTACACTAAACGGAAAACAAAGCATGGAATATATTCAGTCTAATTAAGACATAATACAAGACACGTGGAGGGGAATAAACGCTGATGATGGGGGGGCCGAGTTACAGGTTAGGCAAAACACGAGTCTGAATGAAAACAAAAACACAGAAACAGGTGGAACAGGGTCATAACATAAACACAAGACAATGCGGCAGTGTGACACTCATATTTTAATCAGAATTTTTTTTTGTTAAATAAAACCCCTTTTTTGATAGATTAGTTTATTACCAATATGCAGGTTTTGATTATGGATTATTATGACGTTTTTATCAGTAGTTGGGACTCTCTTTCTAACGGCACCCATTCACTGCAGAGGATCCAATGGCAAGCAACTGATGAAATCCTTAAGCAAAGGGAATATTTTAAGTGAGTAATAATTTTAGTACAGCGTTATGACTTAAAAAGTTTATGAGTCACATTTATGGTGCTTTTTCTTGTGTCTCAACTGCTCTTGTCTTTTAATACATAAAAAAGAGCAGCGTAAAATTTTGCTAAACATCTCTTTTTTGTTCTGAGGAAGAAATTCTGAAAGTCTGGGGCACTATAAGGGCGAATATATGACTACTTTTGTGTAAAATATTTAAATTATTTCCTGTCATTTGTTTTTTTTCCTTTTTTTAATATGAGAAAAAGTGTATTGTAGAAACTCTGATTGTTAAACCAGTGCAAGGCTTGTGTTTATAAAACCTGTGACATTCAATAATGTCTGTTCAAACACTGCAGCTGACACAGAAACCCTGTGTTTGTTTTGCTTACACTCGTCTCACATTAAGATAGCAAATATTAGCAAATTGTTAATCATAATCTGGTGTAATGTTAATCTGAAGTCACGCAAACAGAAGCAGTTTAATGTGCTACTTGCCGTAACAAACAGATGCTGTAGCATGTGGATGATTGTGTTTCCATAGCAGCTCAGGTAGGAGAGATTTGTTTTATGAATACAAACAGAAGCTCTCAGCTGCTCTAGAATCAACTGAGACTTCTGAATACACTGAATGTGTTTACTTGTACAATAAAAATGCTAATAACTACCACAGAATGCCTTTTTAAAAACAACTTTAAACAAATAGTTCACCAAAAGATTACCAATTGCTGAAAATACTCATGCCATCTAAGAAATTTGTTTCTTCAATGAAGCAGATTTGGAGAAATGGATCAATAAATCCTCTGCAGTGAATGGGTATTGTCAGAATGAGAGTCAAAAGGATCACAATAATCCACACCACTCCAGTTCATCAATTAACATCTTGTGAAGCCAAAAGTTTAATTTCAAACCATTTCATCTATTATAACACCTCCTCCAATGAAAAGTAATCTCAACTGAATCATGAGTGAAATCTGCACAGATCAAGCATAGTTTGCAAGTCAAAAAAGTCTAAAACAATTGTGTTTGTGGATTTTGAGACAACAGAACTTTTTCACTCAAGGAAACATTACTATGGATTATGTATATTATGGCCTGGCGAGGAACTGCACGAGAGAGCAAGATTCAGTGAGCCCTGGAGGGTTATATGTATTGACAATAATGGCAGGTAAACAAACAATGGTGATGGTGGCGTCTTCGGTGATCGGTGCTGAAGTGAATCCTCTTCTTCTTGTGCTTCCCAGTGACTTGTCCAGTGAGGGGTAGGTGCAAAGAAGTGCTTTTCCCCCTGGTATGTGGATCCAGGAAGTAGCCAATTGATCACAGTAAGTCTGTGGAGGCAAATGATAGAGAGAGCGTAAATCACCATCGGAGATAGTTCTCTGTCTTCTGGGCTGGAAAGCCAGCTTATATTTGGTTCCGAACAGTGGAGTCCGATTGGTCCGTGCTGATTGTTTCCAGGTGTGAGTGGTTGGTTGCCAGGGTGATGCTGATTGGTCCTCAGGATTCCCGCCACAATATATTCTGACCAGATGCAACGGTTTGAAGTTAAAATGCCTTAATGATGGATTTGTTTCCTACAAACACACAACTTTTGGCTTCTCTAGATGTTAACCGAGGCACTGGAGTAGTGTGGATTACATGTGAATTATTGTGATGTTTTCATCAGCTGTTTGGACCCTCATTCTGACGGCACCCATTTACTGCAGAGCATCCATTAATGAGCAAGAGACACCAGGGGAGTTGGAAAATGAGCCCATTTAAAAAAAAAAGACACCTTTAAGACCAAGACTAGAAAGGGGTTATGTCTGAGTCAAATCTACATGCTCCAAAGTCCATGAAAAAAACGTGCAAATATTGATCTCGGGACCTGACTCTATTTTACCTTTATCTGGTCTCAATGTTGACTTGGATACATGGGTCTCACTGCAATTACTACATGTTGAATGTGCTGACAGAACTCAGAAATGAATACAAAAAAATACAAAAATAACAGTGTATTAGTCAGGTTTTGAATTATAGCTGTGTAGTAAACCAGAATCCAGCTATTAGTGGACCACAGTCCACATCATGTCACCATATATGACATATACCAAAATGTGATATAAAAATGGTTATATCACACCATAACATGCATAGTTCCCTTCTAGCACTGTAAGCACAGACATCTGTGATCGCATCAGATTGAGTCCCTCTTTTCTGTCAGTCATCTCTGATTCTCTGAAGAAAGGAAAGAAAAGTATTAGTCGTGCAATAGTCCAACCTGTGACCTCTCACTGAACTCAACAAACCCTCCATAAGTCTTGGTAATCAATAAATTGTTTTAATATATATTTTGCAAATATTAAATTTACATTGTTTTTCTGAAATGAAAATGGGGAAGAGACTGAACCTAGCATATTAAAACATTATGAAGCATTTATAGCTGACTGGCTTTAGGCATCATGAACTAATGAACAATACTTTTAAACATTTATTAATTTAGGTTAATATTAATTTATACACATACTAAAACAGATTTAAGATTTTAAGCTGTGTAAATAAATATTTATGTACTACAGTATTTATGTAAACAAACAATGCACAAAATCATACTTATAATTTAACATTAATCTAAACTAATAAAAATGAATAAAAAAAATTGCATGCAGATATCTAGCATATAAATGAATGTTAAATGAATCAAACCTTATTATAAAGTGTTATAATTTCTATTTAAAAGTCTTACGTATTATTGCCGGTTATTCAATAAACCACATAAGAACATAAGCAGTTTTCTCAGACTCTTGCCTGAAGAGCTGTTTTTAACCTGACTGAACCTTGTTTTTATACACAAAAAAAGGGTTTGTATACGCAAGACAATGTGCGTCTTTAAAAGGCCGTGAGCTATTGCAGTCGCCCACACGTTTTAGATGCTTCAGCATGTATTCATGCTCTCCTGCTCGTGAATTAATCACACAGAGCCACTCAAACTGATCTTGAGGTGAAAACGGCGTGGTAAAACGGCGTCATACATGAGAGTGATATAGAAGTGTGAAATGAGTCCTGTTGATGACATATCACAAGGTAATATTGCATCTGAGCAGGCTGCTGCAGATATACAGTAAATATAATCACACCATGTGTTTCCTAACACCGATTTGCTACATCTGGGAAAGTGGCCAAATGGTTTGTAATGCTTTGATTTTCACAGGAACAGCTAGATGTATTCACTTAAAGACTGCTTTGCCACATAAAGTGTTCAAAACGGTCCCTATAATGCAAATTATAGATGTAGCTTTCAGTTTTTGTTGTTTGTTTTTAAGTATAACTTATCTAGATTTAGCACAAAGTCTGGTCCCCACTGCAGCTTTTTGAAATGTCCACCTGATATGTTTGAGGACATTGTCTGCATGAATTGTTTATTTATCAAGTAAAACTTTATTAAATGTGGTTTGGATCATTTTAGGGTTATTAAAGAAAGGTTTGTGTCGCAAAGTCTGCTCATGCTAACATCTATTCATCAAGAATCAATAACTTCTTGAAAGTTCTATGTGTCCCCTATTAAAACCAATGGTTTAAGTGTGTAAGAGGTCTGCTGTCAATAATTTTGAGGCAATTATACAGTCCCTAACAAAAGTCTTGTCGCTTATCTATAAAAAAAACATCTGCTATTAACCTGACTTTTAATTAATCAATTGGTGTTAGAAATAGCTCATATGAAAAGCTAAAACCCTCCCAAATGATGCTTAATACATTTAAATGAATTTGTTTCACAGAAAAAAAGATTTGTTATTTAATCAAGACAGAAAGGTCAAATTTTGGCAAGACACAACTTTTGTTGCATATACAGAAATTGAACAAATTTACTGCAAAAACAAAAATATGTGAGCAGATTAAGTAGCAGTGCTGTGAGATCCAAATTTAGTATCTTGTAGAACTTCCATGAGCTTGAAGGACTGCATACATGCAGTTTGGCAAGTATTCATGCAATATATTGATGAAGTCATTAACAATAGCAAAGAAAGCAAGTCTTGCATAGCTCCCAATGTTCATCAATATTCTTTGGTTTCGTCTTCCATGCTTCCTCTTTCATCCTACCCCACACATGCTCAATGATGTTCATGTCTGGTGACTGGGCTGGCCAATCCTGGAGCATCTTGATCTTCTTCGCCTTGAGGAACTTTGATGTGGAGATGGAAGTATGTGATGGAGCACCATCCTGCTGCAGAATTTGGCCTCTTTTATGGTTGGGAATATAAAAGCTACCAAAGATTTCTTGGTATTTGAGACTATTGATCTTGAACTTGAACTCGCAATGCCTCATGCCCCTTTTTGTAACAGAATGAACCATCAGAATTCAGCAATGGTTATTTTAAAAGGCTCACTCAGATATGCATATTATTCAGGATGATGTTCTCTGAGAAACTGTTTGCACTCATGCGCCGAGACCCGCCAATCGAGGACTTCGTTTCCAAGTTTATTCAGCTTGCGGAATGGTCAGGCCACAACGATACCATTATAACCGCGGCGTTTATGAGCACTGCACGCCGATTCAGTCCCGTAGAACTACCAGACATTACCGCGTTGTCATGGAGATCGGGAGTCTTTCTTTGCCTGATGACAGTGCGGTCTCATGATGAAAGATTAGGCCAAGCTGCTCTTTCACCTCCAGAGAAACAGCGCAAGATGGCGACCGTATGTGAAGAGCAGCGCAAGAGGAGCGCCCAAGGAGCATTAGGTAATCCAATCTGTTCCAGTCACACAGCCTGACGAATTGTCGAAGGCCCTCACGATTCCCGTCGCACGGTACGAGGGACCGTGTTCTACCCAGTCTGTTTCAGTTTTGCAGTCTGCGAAGCTGCAGAAGGCCCTCAGCGAGTCAAGCCTGTCAGAAACGGGTATGAGCCCAGTAGCACAAGATGAGGGGTCGTGTCGAGTTCAGGCAGTCCTGGTTTCACAGCCTGATGGATCCGCCAGACCCAGTCTGTGATCCAGAACCAGAGTGGCTGAATCAGGTTTCAGTCGGTCTGGGAGGGCGTCTTCTTTGTCAGCTGAGTCTCGGAGGGTGATATCAGCATTGGTATGGTAACGAAAGGCGCATTCATTCTCGGCCTGGTCTCGAAGGGCATATCCACTTCCGGTCTGGATTCAAAGGGTGTATTCATTTCCTGTATGGTCTTGAAGGGCGCATTCATTCTCTGCCTGGTCTCAAAGGGCATATTCACTTCCTGTCTGTTCACGGAGGACGCATTCATTCTCTGCCTGGTTTCAAAGGGCGCATTCACCTCCTGTCTGGTCTCAGAAGGCGTTTTCACCTTCCAGTCGATCTAGAAGGGCACCGTCACTGACTGTTGATTGCAGGAGGGCGCGTTCACAGTCAGTAGAGCTTTTAAGGGAGCTAAGGCAGATTGGTGGCACCAAGAGGGCTCTGTCACTGCCAGGCCCAACCAGTAGGACCCTGCTACCATCCGCTCCGCCCGGGAAGATGGACTCGCTGTCCGTTTCGCCCAGGTGGGCGTTCCCACCACCTGATCCACTCTGGAAGGCATTCCCGCCGTCAGCGCTGCTTAGGAGGACGTCTGCTCCGCCTGTGCCACCCCGGTGGGCTTCTCCACCACCTGCTCCACCCAGAGGGACGTCTCCGCTGCCTGTTCCGCCCCGTTGGGCTTCTCCACCTCCTGCTCCGCCCAGAGGGACGTCTCCGCCGCCTGCTCCGGCCTGTTAGGCTTCTCCATCGCCTGCTCTGCCCAGAGGGACGTCTCTGTTGCCTGCTCCGCCCTGGTGGGCTTCTCCGCCGCCTGCTCCACCCAGAGGGACGTCTCAGCCATCTTCTCCACCCTGGAGGTCGTTCCTGGCGGCTCCTAAGCCAGTGGCGTCTAGAAGCTGCCCCTTGGGGGGGGATATGTAACCATCAGCTAGATGTGGACTCCAGCGCCCAGGACTCCTGTTGTGTGTTTTTCCCTGCTTCTCACTCCCGGACTTTTATTATAAATTCATGTACTCTTTTCTGCATGTTCTAACCCGCACTTTTATGTTGAAATCATTGCAACAGCTCAGTTCACTTCCACCCAGATATCCCCCGGTATAAAAGCCCGCCTTGTTACAAACTTTTATTCAAATATCTTCCTTTATGTTTCACAGAACAACGCCATTCATACAGGTTTGAAACTACTTGAGGGTGAGTTAATAATGACAGAATTTTCAGTTTTGGGATTATTCCTTTAATCAAGACCGAAGACTTGTCACATATGAACACCCAGATTATGAAGGGCAGATTTAATAGAATATGATAAAAAGCCAAGACTTTCCATTACCTTTGGGAGAACACCAGCAGGAGCTGAGATAAGAACTTGTTTTTTTAGGATTTACCTGTAAGCAATTATTTGCCATCCATACTTTAATACTGTAGAATTTATACAACTATACAAAAAGAGTACACAATTTATTAATTTCATGAGCCTTAAATGAAATATATACTTAAATATTATCTGCATAGCAGTGATAGCAAACGCCTTAAAATAAATTACTTATCAGTTGCCCTCAGAGGCAGCAAATAAAAAGCAAAAAGCAAAAAAGCAGGACCAAAATGGAACCCTGGGGAACACCACAGGACTCAGGTGCTGTATGAGGTCTAATTTTTAATAATTTTAATAAGAAAGGCCTGTCTGATAAGTAAGATGGAGAAACAACTCAAAAGAAAACAGCCTCTCAACTCATATACTTGATAAAATGTATCAAGCAGCAGTGAGATCCAAAAACAACCAGTACAGATCATTACCAAAAAGTCATCAAAATAGAGTCATCTAAAAGTTCAGAAGTGTATTCTGGATAATTTTAGTTGTTTATGACTGGAATATTACAGAACACACTAGAATATTATAGAATGTTACAGAAACTTCCTTGCAAAAGCAAAAAATCTTTAAAACAAACATACAAAATCAGTTCAACTTATCTGTGCTAAACAGTTTTTTTTTGTGTTATATTATATATTATATTTATATTATAATGTTCTATTTGCATCTTGGGGTGTTCCCAGTTTTGTGGCACATACACCAGATTCACCACTGTCACAGGTACTAAATTACACTCAGGCCTGTTCTAATGGTGACAAGTATTTTACAGTCTGGCTGCTCAAATAAAACCTTCAACAGCTGCTATGATTTGCCTTTGCATGTCACAAATAAGAAATAATTTTAAATCTAACTAAGGGTGTACTCGCACTAGGCAGTTTGACACATGCCCAAGTGCGTTCGACCACCAAAGCGTGGTTCGTTTGACTAGTGTGAGTGCTCCGCACCGTGCCCGGGCGCTGTCCGTTTAGCCAATTCCTGGCTCGTTTGGAAGAGGTGCACCAGAGCACGGTTCAGTTGGTGCGGTTCGCATGTAGTGTGAGTGCTAACTGTGCTGGAGCATGGAACAGGATGTGCAACGTTACGTTTTTGCGGCGCTCCAAAACCAACATGGCGGGGAAAGGGTCGCTTCGGTCTACGGCAGAGGTGCAATGTTTGTACCTTCCATAAAGTAAACAGTGCAATGGACTCCATCACATTCAGCGAAAGCACTACTCCTTCCTGTTTATCCTCAAACCGTTGCACTATAATGATGTAAGCATGCTCTGACAATGCTGAAACCCTATGTGAGTGCAGGGCAGAGGGGGAGTGGGGAGGGGGGGCAATCATACTCATGCCCTGTTCACAGCAACCATTCCTAGTGTGAGTACACCCTAAAGCTACTCTTTATGTCATAACTTAAATAGCTAGCGCCGACCTTCAGTGTGCTAACTTAGTGACACTTGAAGAACTTCCAAATAAATATGTTTAATCTGACAAATCCTTAAGGATGAAATCCTATGAAGTTGAAAAGCTGTTTTTATGAAGCACACAATGTTTTATTGTTGCAGTTATGCTAAAAATGGAAGTGGTTTCCTTTTAGGTGTAAGTTCAGGGTTAGTCTGAAGTAATTATAATCAACATCGTATAAAATAAGAGAGAAATATTTCCACATTCAGAAATCTTGTTAAACGTGTGAACGAGCTGAATGTGAAAGTGCAAAACAAATGTTATCGCTCTGGTTCAGTTGTAAACAGGGTAAGTGTTTGAGACAGTAAACAATCTGGACTGGCAGCTTGATGCTCAAGACAGCTGCAGAAATAGCTCCAACCTGTCAAATTAAAACACTGCATGCAAATGAAAACCGACAGGACTTAATCTACTACTTCCGGTGTACTTTCAAAGAGCAGCCGCCTGTTCGTACATTAATGATAACTGAATCTCATATAATAAGAACATGCTTCCAAATGGGTTTAACACAGAGACATCATGCACCTGCAGAAGCGACACCGTGTGCCTCTGCTCTCCGGTGCTCAATGATGCTGAGCTGCTCTCAGATCTCCATTTAAAAGCTTCATTAATTTGGAGTCGAACAGGGAACGGAGATGTCTCTGTTTGAACACTTGCACTGTGACTATTCGTATGACATACATACCATTGAATCATGATCATACTGTGCAACAGACCACAGAGTCTTAGCCTTCGTTAACAGCCAATGCATCGCTGTGGTGGATCTTCAAAATATACCATAGTACTAAATGATCACCATATTCATATACAGGGCAGGGCTCTACAGTGTGTTCAAGTGCAGTTATGCAAGCTTGCAAATCCTCTTATTATAAACCAGAAGTTTTTAGAATGATTCTAAATGGTTTGATAATTCAATGAACCATTTATAAAGACAGTCTCTTTTTTAGAGAATAGATTGAAAGACTGAGTGACCTTGTCACCCTGTATTCGTGGTTTTGCTTTCATTTTAAAGTATCCTTTTAGTTTAGTTACCATTTTTTTAATACTTTAGAACATTTTTTTAATGATACTGCTATTTATGCCATGTTTAAGCCTCATTGGTTTGTAAAGTTGAATACCATTATTGTGTTCTTCTGTGCCACTTCTCTAGTGCATTGTTGATACTGAATTTATTGGTAACACTTTACAATAACAGTACATAAATTATCATGTACTAATACATGAATTAACAATTTCTTGACTATAAACTAATGATGAGTTATGACTAGGGCTGGGACTCGATTAAAAAAAATAATCTAATTAATTATAGTGCGACTTCACTATTTTCGAGACGTGACAACTATCCTCAGGAAAGTTGCAGGACGAAGGGACCTTGTCTACAATGCTCAAAAAATCTGTGTATTTCCTGATTTACTCCCGAAGTTGCAAAGCGCAGAGCAGCGTTCAACAGAGCAAGAAAATTACTTTGGGATAAGCCAGGAGTGAGGTACAGAACATTATTCCCAGCAAAGTTGAAATGACTTTCAATGGCACAGAGACGGTCTTCACCAATGCGAAAAAAGCTGAAGAATTTGCCAAGTTGCATTTCGGTGCTGGCCTTAAAGACGCTGGCAGTAGTGGTTAATACTTACTGCGTCACTATGGGCAACAAGGCAATGCAACTAAACATTGCTTCATTGATCAGGTATAAGGATATTTCTTTATTATTATTATTTCTTTATTTTTACATTTAAAGGTATGTGCCTCTTCGCAAAAATACATCCTAGGCTGTTTAAAAGTCTATAGTGGCTGTTTTTTCTTTTCTTTTGATATTTAGGATGATTATAATTAGTCCTAAGTTTTCAAAATGTTAATTCTGGATTTCAGAACATGTTATTTGTGGAGCTGTTTCAGGCTTCCACTGTTAGATGTGTTTAATAAGGGGAGTAGTGAGTGTTTAGGTTTGTTGATGAGTTTGTTTTTTGCTTTATGTTTTTCTAATACTTCCTTAGTGGGGTCGCGCCTTACTTTAAAGGTTTCTCAGTATAGGCAAGACATTGGGGATGTTAAGGGGTGGATAATGTTGGGACATTCGTCTTCACTCTGTGTTTTTCCAATTTACACGGTGGTGTATTCAGCAGTTGGATATGAACCTGCACTATACAGAATAACATAATGCAATCAGAGAAGGGGAGACAATTTACTATGGTTTCTTGGAATGTTAAAAGGTTGAATCAACCAGTTAAAAGGGGTAAGGCACTTGAACATTTAAAATCACTATCAAGTGACATCATCTTTCTTCAAGAAACACACTTAAATAAAAATAAATATATTAAGCTAAAGTATAGATGGATTGGTCAAATGTACCATGCTACATGCACAGTTAGTTCAATAGAAGTGGCCATTCTCTTCAGAAAAGGCACACAGTTTATTCATAAGTCAACTATTGCGGATAAAGAGGGCAGGTATTTAATAACAGTTGGAGAATTGTACTCCTTACACACAACTTTGGTAAATATCTATGGGCCTAATACAGATTCCCCTACCTTTTTAAAAGCATGTTTTAGCTCAGATGCCTGATATTTTACACACTAACTTGATTGTTGGGGTGGTCCCTGAATTTAGTTTTAGATCCATATTTAGACCGTTCGTCTCCTCGCAGAGCTCATTATTCAAACTCTAGTATCTTTCTGAAAGAATATTGTAAAAACTCTAATCTGTTCGAGAATTTTTAATCCACAAGACAGAGCATATTCTTTTCATTCTAACGTCCACAATGTATATACTCGAATAGATTACTTCCTAGTAGATGCTAAATTGATGCCCCTCATCAGTAAAGTCTTGTAGCATGACATAGTGGTCTCGGATCATGCTCCCCTCTCATTTACCTTAAATTTATCCAACATGCCTCAGTGTGATAGGATATGGAGACTTGATCCACAGCTCCTAAAGCAACCAAAATCTTTAGATTTTATAAAAGAACAAATCTCTTTTTTCTTTGAGATGAATGATCTCCCTGAAACTTCCCCCTCAATACTTTGGGA
>JAUCNO010000152.1:17829539-17840872 GCA_032353835.1 Enteromius viviparus
AAAAAACCGCACCAAAAAACCGCGGTTACTACGGTCATGGTTACTATAGTAAAACCATGGTTAATTTTCGTAAGGGACAGGTAAGTATGGTTTGCAAGAGTGGAGTTAGCAGGCAGAAACATATCCACAGGTAAGTGAAGGGTGTTTATACAGGTACTTAGTCTTAAGTTCATCATCAACAGTCTTTACAGAGTTCAGCGGATCAGCGGTAAGTCCCAAGCTGCAGGTGAGTAGAGCGATACAACCTTGAACTCAGCCATTGAGTGTATGGCTGAGCGATCCTTTATGGAGAGTGACTGATTGGGAACAGGTGCTAATAGTCCAGTGATTGGGAGCGGGTGACAGGTGCTGGAGATTGAGTGCTTTCCATGTGTGCTGATCCTGGAACAGGTGAGTGTGACGGTGTGACAGTTCCTTGTTTCTTTGAAATTGTTTGCAAATCTTACAAGCAAATTCTAAACATTCAATTAAGAATTACAGTACATTATGAATCACGTAACTGATAAACTATTGTAGTGAACAGCAGTCTAATTGGAATTCCAAGGACCAGTTTATGGCAGGGCTCCTCTCAAACTGCCAGTGTGGAGGGAGATGTGCTCCACGGTGATTGGATGATGGAAGAGGAACACAAACAAATGTTCAGAAACATCAGTTAAGATGTCAAGACAACTGCCAGACACCTCTGCAGGGCAGGAAGGGAAACGTTCTGCACAAATGGCCAACTAAAAGGGGACAGTGGGTTGGTGGGACCCTCACCATTACATCAAATCTTAAGGTGTAGGAAATGACATAAACATTCTTCTAGATCTCTGGATGAAACAGCAGTGTCTGAAACAAAGAAATACCACAATGATCTATCTAAATATATTCATACCCATGTTTGGAGACCTTAAATGGACACAAACTGAAACGGGTTCACTTAAACCTCAGTTGAAGTACAGGTTATGTTGATGAACCCTCCCAGGTTCTACACCTTTAATTTAGAGAGACATTAACAGAAACACTCAACACCTGAGTTTTTGGCCTGACATGGAAAACGACTTCAAAACAGCTAAAGTGCAACCCAGCTCCTGAGTGGCACAAAAGAAGTTCAATGTTCTCCAGGTCAGTGCATCGATGACTACCAGACTGCAACTCTGTGCCCTCCCGACTGCACTCAACCTGCATAACCAGTGGAAGACCCGCCCGTGGGTGTTATAAAAGTTTATAAATATTATAAACTTACCAGCAATTATTTCTTATTAATTTTTTTAACTATCAAATGTTTAGCTAAACAAAGGGTTCAAAAGAGAATGTATTTTGATGTGGTGTGGATTATTTAGATTTTTCTCATTCTGAAGCACCCATTCACTTATATTGTTCCAAATTTGGTGAAAAAGCTAACACACCTGGCCTGAGGGCAAGTACGTTTCAGAAAAAAAAACAAAAATGTGTGTACCATTGCTTTAAAACTAAAACACCACACTTGGCCAGGCTTAACATTCTCACATTGTCAGTCCTCTTGGCGTCTTCATTTGTCTAAGTATCCCTGAAATGACCAGAGCTTGCTGTTCATTAACATGATAAGTCACTGACATACATACCACTTGAATCACTAATAAATACAGCTAAATTAACCTATCCCTCTCAATGTTTTAATGAAGCAAACTCTGGATGGATGGATGTAAATCCACATTTGAACATTACATCCAATCCTCAGAGAGTCATTAAAAATAGAGTCTATCTTGTGTTGCCAAAACCAAGAGAGAGGCTGAATATATAATGCTACAAACACAGCGAATGATCATTATGTGGGTGACATTAAGGTCTTCTCTGACAGTGAGGAAAATGCAAAATCATAAAAAAGCACTTTAACTACCCTTTGCTATAAATGTGAAGTTCAAGCAATTGTTTAGTTTTATAACGGCCTCACTAAAATGTCTGTGTAGATAGCAAGCTCTATGGCCGCTTGACGCTGACCTTGCAGCAAATGATTATCATGCAATATGTAAATGAGGCTCTTTGTAAAACTGTCTCATCAAACGTGTTTCTCTCCATGTCTTTGTTCAACTTACTATTGTTGCTTATATATAAACCAAGAATAAATACATAAATAAAAAAATATATTTGTGTACAACCACAATTTATCGAACAAATTATTAACTAGCTGCCGCCTATCTGCCTATATAATGCCATCACATTCATTGCATTTGCTGAATCTTAGCGTCATATTTTAAAAGCTCCATCCATTCTTTGCTCAAATTTAACATCTCGTAGAAACAATGCATTAACAAACATAGCTACCACTCCCCAGCATTCACGCCCCTCTTAAGGCACCTCATTTGGATTTCTGCCTGTGACCAATTTATTATAACTGCTAAACATACCCCTGGAGTCTATATAACCATATTGCTGATTCTCTCTCTTGTTTTGCCTTCTCAAATTCCGGACATTGGCTCCAGACGCAGAGACTCAGTTGAAGCCAGTTACTCCCATTCAAACCCGAGCTTCAAACCCACTTCCCTGACCCGAGCATTGGCTTATTCCCTGTCTCCGAGCATTGGCCCAAATCGCCTAGCATTGGCTTAAATCACAAATTTTAGCCCAACCCCTGAGCATTGGTCTCTTTTCCCCGAGCATTGGTCTCTTTTCCCTGAGCACTGGACTTATTTTCCCCAAGCCTTGGTCTCATTTTCCCCAAGCATGGCTTATCCCCATGCAACCTCTGTGGCTCTCTCGGACCGCTATCTGCAGGAACCATCACCAGAGTACTAGTTCCCACCCGGACCCATTTGACTAAAACACCTCATCACTTCCGCGGCAAGTGTTGCTCGTTTTAGTGACTATTTAAGCTCGCGCTTCAGTGAAGCAAGTCGCAAAGTTTTGTTCTGCCATGGCGACAATACTGAACGTTTATTCCCTGTATTTCGGGCTGTTTGTTATTGACCTTGGACTGCCTTATTTACCTTGAACCCTTGCTGCATAGCTCGACCTATTGCCAGGATTAACCACCTCTGACTCAGATTTGTCTCTCCTTCGTTTTTCCCCATTGCTGGTATATGACCTTTGCCTGTTTGATTGTGTTATAATAAAGCTGCATATGGATCTTACCATGTCTGACTCTGAGCCTCAGTATAGTCACATAACATTTTATATTCCACGTCTCTTCCTTTGCAGCGGTAATGAGCTCTAGCCCAATCCTTCACAGGGTAGCATGATTGTTGCGTCCAAATTTTAATGTTTCTTTCTTTACAGGGGTATTGAGCATTAGCTCAATTCTTCACGGAGCAGCATGATTATTACCTCCAAATTTTAATGTTGGTCTCACGTCCCTGTAAGATATTAAAGGGAAATTAATTAACAAATTAATTAATTAATACATTTTGGGGAATAACCTTACACACGTTAGCTCTAGGGTTAGTCTATGCAAATGAGCTCCAAGAGCTCAAAATACACTTAGTCAATTAATATGTCCAGCATCTTAATCAGTAAGTATATGTACAGTTACTTTAATCTGTGGCCAACAAACTAAAGAACTATAGGGGTTTTCTATCTGAGCAGGGTAGCTTAGGATCTATTGGCAATGTGACTTCCAAACACAATACACAAGACAGTTAGTTCTTTATAAATGAAACAATTTATTTGTTCAAAACTAATCTACTATACAAACACTACTACCTAGGATTAACACAACACATTCACACACACATTCACCCACACTGTCTAAAGATGGGAAATAAAGTTACTGAGATGATTAAACATTTGCTAGTACTTATCTGAAACCACCACGGGCAAGTAACACTTTAGCAGAGAGTTTGTCCCTAGTTTTACCTTCATATCTGAGTGGCACCGTCAGCAAAGAAGGGAAACAGTTATGTTACCAATCAGCGGATGCTCTCATTTGAAGCAGGTTCTGGATGTCCTTGCTCTCGCAGCAGATGGGTTTGTAGAGTTTGTTGCAGTTGACTGTTTGGATCTTCTATAGTTGAAAACAGTTCGTACAGTGTTGTCTAGGAAGGAGAGAGCGGAGGCATCCGGTTTCTTGACAAAGAGTGACTGGCTTGAACTTCTCTAAGTTCTAAGTTTCTCTGCATCGCTTTGTCTCTGTCCCTTAGTTCGCAAGGCTGAGAAAGCACAGGCTTCCCTTAGGAGTGTGTGCCAAAGTGTGTGTCTCTGAAGCTGCGGTGATCGAGGTCACGCACAACAGCGTTTCAGGTGAGTTTCCCAATCCATGTTTACATGAATTGTCCTTTGTCAGAAATTTACATTGCCTGATGGTCAAAGTTCACATTCAAACCAGATGGTCTCGATCCTCATGACTTTAGCGTTTGTGTGTTAATTGCGTTAGTATCATGAAGAGTCATTGGAGTCCATCCTTCATGAGTTCGATGCTTGGTCAGTTGTGTCTTGACAACAACCAGGACTCTCTTGCTAGACTATAAACATGCCAGGGGATCTTCCCCCTTTTCCAAAGGAGGGTGTTCGTTCAGACAACTTGGCTCCAGTCGCAAGTGTTGATTCTTGTTTCTACGTTGAGCAGTGAGGAAATTAATTAATGATGCTGTGTATTCTATGTGGTTGGTTCCCCACATCCCTGAGCATTGGTCTCATCTTTGAACATCGGTTTAATTTCCCAACTTTGCAACCTTTGTCTTCCATGTTCGTTTTCTTTACAGGGGTATTGAGCACTAGCTCAATCCGCCAAGGAGCAGTTTTATCATAATATAATAATATTATGACATAATATTATGTTTAAATCTCCATGTTTCTTCCTTTACAGGGAATATTAAGCATTGGTCTAGCCCTGTTTTACACCCATGCATACATTCTTATGATACATAGAATAAAATCCTAGGTAAGATATGTGCTGTTTCATCCTGCTCCCCCTCATTCAGTGGTTTGGGGTGGTGCATGTTTGCCGCTGTCCTTTTAATGTTTTGCCTTTTTGGGGGGCGCGCTTCCACTTTAAATACCCCCAACTTCCTTTTCCTCAAATCTTCGTTTTTTTGCATCCCTCCGCCGCCCCTTACACCACTTAAACTGGGAACCAGGTGTCAGGTTTCCTGGCCAGAGGAGAACTGGCCCTCGCTAAGCCAGGTTCCTCCCTAGGTTTTTCTCCCACACAGAGTTTTGCTTCCTTGCCACTGTCGCCTTTGGCTTGCTTACTTGGGACTCCTGATTTCCAGCTTCCTTAGTTAAGGCTCAAGCCTCTAACAACTATTTCTCCTTTAAACCGATTTTGCCATCCCACCATCCTCCTGGGGAAAGGATTGGCCAGGCCGAGCTCCGAGCTCTACCCAGTCCTCGCCTCCTAGGGGTTGATCCCCTAGGGCTCGGGTCTGCCGAGCTCTCTGCCTGCTCCTCGGACAGCATGACAAACATGCTTACTATTGGTTATTTAATGAGGAAGGGGGAACTCGTAAAATGTAGTTGTGCTTTTATTTATAAAGACTTATATGTATCCATAATTAAAATTATATTATTTTTCTTTAATAATTTTACCATTTCAACTTTCAATTAGATGCTAAGGCAACATTAGCTTCAAACATAATTGTTTATTGTTTTAGAAGTAAAAAAAAAAAAAAATCTGTCATGAGTGGGTAGGGATGAAGGATATTATGTGGGTTAATGACCAATTCTGATTATTTTAGTTTATGTATTTTTTTTTTCCTTTCTTCACTTTTTACAAAGTGTATTGTAGCCATGGAAGCCAGCAAATTAACAGAAATGACAAATTCCACCGGCCTAAAACTCTGCGATGAGAGGTATATTATAACATCCGAATCAATCACCTCATCAATGTACAGTATAAAGCTTGTTGCCTTCCAGTGTCAAATGTGCTCGTTCTTGTTATGTTCTCAATCTGGCAACCCATGTGAGTGGGAAATCTAAACAGGAAGTTGGTGGGAGAAATGACAATCCAATATTTAAACTGTATTACTTCTAGCTTGAATATTTATATGATTTTGACTAACATTTGAAAGGTGCAGTATGTAAAAATGACATATTACATACTGCACCTTTCAAATGTTAGTCAAAATTGTATAAAACAGCACAGAGGTGAATAAATGCCATAGACTTTATTTTGTTTGTTTTTAGATAAACTATACTTTTAAGAGGTAAACAGAAATGTTAATGTTTATAAGTTACCAATGATTGAAAAGGCCATAGTTGGAATTTTAACCTCTATACAAAAATGAAAAACTTTTCTTATGCAAACTGCATGTCATGACCTTAGTGTTGCATCTCACGTCTACGACAACACTTTCATTGAGAGCAGTGACACTATCAGGGACACAGGGCACTGAAACCTTCACAGGTCACTGGACAAACGTCCCGTACATGCTTACTAACACCCCTCCAATGGAACTGTGACGTCCTAGAAACCACACAAACATCTGCATAGATCACCAGGGACAAGATAAAATCATACTTTCATAACGATTCTGAGATATTTGTTTTCCCAAAGATAAACACATTCATGTTAATTCTGGCTGCATTCTGATATGTAATGCCCTCTTTTCACTATCCAACCAAATCTTGCCTTGCATTTGTTTTCTCGCCTATCCTGTTTCATTCACATTACAGAAGTAAAATGGGTTGCAAGAAGCTATTCGTATTGACTTTAACTCACAGTGTGCAATGACTTCAAGCGATATTAAATTCTCCCACGGTAGAAAATAAAAGCAGACATATTGAAGTGTCTGGTAATATTTCAGGAAGCAGTGACTCAACAGAAACATTCAAATGTTGATCTTGGCATTAATGGGTTCTGGCGCCCGGGTCTACAGCACAAGCTCAAATCCATATGCTGGATTTTCATTAATTCAGGGGTGAGAGTATAAAATCATGAAGCTCTAGTTTCAGTGATAGCCTACAGGGAGCAAAGGAGGAGAGGGATTTGTTGTCTCTGCTTTTGTTGATGATGTAGTGCTTATACGGGTGTAAAAAGTCTTTGTCATGTAAAGGACTATTATTGAGATAAGGTGCAGATACTACAGATAACATCAGCTAAACACTGTCCTTCAGAGGCCTTCTCCCTCTCATTCATTTACACACACATGCACACACGGCCCTCAGTTACCTCATTATTAGACCACTGACAGTTTCAACACATTTGGGAGACACAACAAGGACAATGTAAGACAAGCAATATATAATCACATGCGTTGGCCAGTATGCCTTTCTTGTTCTTAGAAAAACATTACTTTCAAGCAAACAATCTGATATAGTCACTAGAGTTAGCAAGTTACTGGTACAGAAGGTGTTAAGGTTGCAGTAAGCCCACAAAAGTGGAAAGACCACACTCACTGAGCTAGAAAACATAATCTAGCTAAGTGACCACACCCCTATCTCTAAAGCCCTGCCCCTAAAATGTACAAACATTCTATTCAAAACAGGCACCTCCCCATCACTCATGGACTCCTTATTGGCTACAAGTGTGTTTTGGTGTTTTTATGATCCACTTTCTGTTTGGCCAAAATACTTTTGCGTCGCTTTTTGAGGCTCAATGTATCCCTTTTCAGTCATTTCCGGCAGGGGTGCACCATTGTTTTAAAGTGTATGTTTTGCAAATAACATGGTTTCGAGAAAATCGCGGCCTGAGTAATCACACACAGCTGGTCACACCTCAATCTCCAACCTCTTTCTACACCTGCCGGCATCAACTATCCCCGTAAAGCCAACAAACAATAACTCCTCAAACTGGTCAATAACCATCTCCCGGATGCCTCACCACCGGCCGCTACTCCACACCCTAAATGTTCACAAAAATCATCTACTCACTCCCTCTGCCAGCCTCGGACGCGCTCCGAACGACGACCCAGCTCCTTAACCTGCTCCATGCCGCAGCCATCGCCACGTCACCACAGCCCAGCCAGCCAGCTCCGTCACCCCAGCGCAGCTCCAGCAAGCGATCGTGGACCTCTTTGCCACCTGGCCAGCCGCCCCATCCAGCTCTCGCCACCAAGATAATCCAGCCATAAACACTAAATTTTCTCAATTTTCTTTTTTCCCAGATCCACAACAGCCCGGGCCCTCCCGTACGGACAATTTTTCCCATCCATCCTCCTCCAGCTCTAACCTGCCTTCCCTCCAGCCTGACTACCTTCCCACAACCCTTCCATCCATCCCACTATATCCGACCTCTCTATTATCTACCAAGACACCATGTCCTTCTTTATTAAACACAGTAAAACCGACCAGCTAAATAAAGGCCACCACATATATATTTTCAAGCTGCAAAGCCCCACCCAGCCTTACTCTTAACCTTCAGAAGCTAGTTTGCCTCCTCCCCCCTAGATCTTCTCTTCTTAGACGAGCTGAACCAACCTGCCTCTAGGTTTTAGTTCCAAAAACCGAAATACCTTAAGTTCCGTCCTCTTAAGATCCGGAGTTGATCCTCCCACTCCTTTAGGATCGGAGCAGCTACTACAGCGGCCAAAAGGGGCCTAACCCCAAACCAAATCCAAACCCTCGGCCGCTGGTCTTCTGAAACTTTTAATTAGAAGAAAGTTCTAATTAGAAATTTAACTGAAGAAATTACATTCGTTTAGACCCAACTTCCATTCTCTAAGCCATGCAAATCCTTACCAGCTCTTCCCAAAGCTCCGAACCACTTCATCCTCCTTCCCAAATGTAACTAATTTTGTTTTCTTACTCTATCCTCCGCTGAGGGTTATAAAACCTCCGCATAGGTTTGACTCCCAGCCTCCGCGTAGGCTTCCCTGTCTCCTTCCCCCTACCTCCGCTGAGGGCTTTTCTACTCTATCTCACCTCCGCTGAGGTTACCAAACCTCCGCATAGGTTTCACTCCCAGCCTTCGCGTAGGCTTCCCTGTCCCCTTGCCTTACCTTCACCGAGGTTCCCAAAACCTTTGCGAGGTTTCAATCCCAGCCCGTTATTTGCCATCCCATTACCCAAATAAACCTCATTCCCGACCAACCTCCGGTTATTCATCATTTGCTTAATTCGTTTCGTTGCTTATTTCAGATTGTAGCAAAGCACTGAACATTATCAAATAGAACAACAGAGTAATGGTAATGCATAATGCAAGAAATAAACTTTATTTATCAAATGCAGAGATGGTCTCTGTAGTCAAGATGACGGTAATCACTGGAAATCAGGTGTCCCCAACCAAACAAGCCAGAGGCGACAGCGGCAAGGAACCAAAACCCCATCCATGAGAGAATGGGGGAAAAGAAAACCTTGGGAGAACCAGGCTTAGTTGGGTCCAGTTCTCCTCTGGCCGGACGCCCAGCACCTAATTTCCAGTTCAATTTTAAACACGTTGGATTGTGTAAGAACTTATAGTTTGTGTGTGTGCATCTGGAACTGGCGATCTGTCCACAGAGCTCATCTAGGTGTTCTGATGAAGATCATCTCTTTGTGCTGGTACACCGTCTCATCTGGATACGGACTGAGGAACAGAATAAGAGAGAGACAGACTAATATTAGCGTAGAGGCCATTCTTTCTATGATCATGTGTTAATGTCACATACGAACATGCCTAAGGGGCTAGTTTCACCCGCAGGGGGAAAGACTAGTCCACATAGACGAGCCGAGGGAAGACACGAGTTTACCATCTGGGAAACTTTCTCGTGTAACACCTTTCGCATCATACATGCGGCCACCTATCCCAGTAGAGGGGCTGACCTTCCGGGCAATGCAATCACCTAAAACTGGGCCAAGAGTCAGACTGCTCCACCTCAGTCTCAGCGCCATTGGTGCTTGGAGGATGCTCGACAAGGGTCCGCAAAAACGAGACACAACTGGGGAGTAAGGCGCTCGCATCCCTTGTTAGGGGGAATGACACAGCAAGCAGGACACCAAGCGGTCTGATCTATCTGTTTTGCAACAGGGAAGAAGAGGTTTTAATACCGTGCAAAAGTATATGGTGTCGCCCAGACTGCAGCTCGACAAATATCTGCCAGCGAATCTCCGTGTGCCAGCTCATGGGAGGACGCTTCACCCGGGTGCACACCCAGGGGACACGGTTCGTCTTGGTATCCCAAGATGATGGCATCCACTATCCAGTGGGATAGTGGATCTGCTTGAAAACAGCCTTCCCTTTCTGCTGACCTCAGTAACAGACAAAGAGCTGCTCAGAGCTTCTGGAGCTTCATTCAATGCTTTGTGATGGGCTATGGCAGCCACATACACTTTCAAAGTGGAGGGCGACAGCCTGCGCTCCAACTTTTCTTGCAGGAAGGAAAGTACTACTCCTATCGTGCATGATCGTGGGCATGTCTTTGCGAGCAGGCTCACTGGGGGGAAGACGTACTTTCGTAGGCCTTGCGGTCAGCTGTGTTCCAGTGCATCCATGCCGAGGGTCCCCTCTGTGCAGGAATAAAACCAATGACAGTGTCCCACAGGAACACAGGGTCTTTCCAGGGACTGAAAGTGCGGCGACATTCCGGGGTGATAACGGCAGTCTTGGATAACGGTCCAGTCTTGGGCATCCGGCCCAAGACTGGACCCAACTAACTTTTTCCCCATTCTCCCATGGATGTGGTTCTTTTTCGGGAACTCCCACTGCGTCCGAAGATGATATGGGAATGCTGAATCTGTTGAACCAATGTCCAATAAATGAGCGCGACGTCAGGGCAGTGACGTCAGACCAGGAAATATATAACGCACAGACTGCCTGCTCGTGCTAGTTTCTGCTGTTTAGAAGGCGCTCTCTGTGTATCCATTCAAACGTCTGTCTGTGTGAGTCCAAAAAAGATTGAAAAAGGTCCTATTTTCCCTTCTTAAGTGTGTGTGAAATAGCTTAAAAAGATTAAGTGTCTGAAAAGCCTCTCTTTTGACTTTGTTTGTGTGAGTCTCATAGAGTGAAAGATCCTATTTCCCCCAGGCCTTGTTTGTGTGAAATAGTACTTAAAGATCAAGTGACTGAGATGCTCTCTTAGATCTGCTCCTCCACATATTTTGAGGAATGTGTGAGTCTTCATTTGAGTGAAGTCATATTTCCCCCAGCCCTTGTGTGTGTGAAATAGTTTTAAATATCGAGTGTTTAAAAAGACTCTCTTTTTTGTTTAATAAGAGAAATAGTCAAGAAAGTGAAAGAAGGCTGATTAATCCCGTGGTCTGTGGAAGGGTCACCATCTAATGTGGCACATAAACTGCCTGGAGATGCTGGCTGTGCTTTTTGCATTAAAACACTTTTTCCCAGACCTGAGGAACCGACATGTGTTAGTACGCACCGACAACACAGCTGTGGTCTCATATCTCAACCACCAGGAGGGTTTGTGATGGTACAATGAGGCGTCGCTCACAGGTGGATCTCAGAGTTCTGGAGGGAGTGTAGAGTGGAAGCAGTGAGTGGAGGTAAGCGGGAGCCGAGCCGGTGATTG
>JAUCNO010000152.1:17846229-17864626 GCA_032353835.1 Enteromius viviparus
AGTCAAAGAATGGTATTTAATTTCATGTTCTGTGCATGTTTTTTAATTACACAGATAAAACATGACATTTCAGATTATAATTTAAGCATTTTTTTGCCTTGTATAGTCAGAATACCATTTCTCATGTTGCTGTGTAAACACGTTACATCAGTTAATGGTGCATCACCGTTATTCCCCTTAATGGCAGACGTTTGGCACCCTGTGCTGCCATGCAATGCACCGTTTTTTTACGCCTTTTTTTTTTACAGTGCAGGGTTCTATTTTAGGACCTCTGCTATTATTGTTTTATTGTAAAAGTTACATTTAGGCTTTGTATTTAGGCAGCACATTAATTAATTTTTGTTTATTTATGTATATGACGCACTAGACCTCTTATAGTTCCATCATGCAACATCAGATCTGCAGATCCTACAAGCAGCACATGCACAAAGGAAGTTTTACTTATTCCTATTTATTTCACATATTGTAAAACTAGTCACTTTGTTTTGACTGTGGACAAAAGTTAACTTAATTTACAGGCCATATCTCAGTGCAAACATAAAATGTTGCATTGCTCATGACATTTCTAGTGTCCTTGAAAAGTGCGAGTCTGGTTGAGGCCTCCAATGTGACACTCAGGAGCTTATCAGCATGACTTCTCATTAATCATTTGACATTGTGGGTTGTCTGTAGCAATGGTCACCCATTGTGGTTACCCTAAATGAAACACAGGAGTCCTTTAATGGGGTGCCACTTTAAAGACTAGAGTTGAGAAGACCTTCTGGGGTGCCACAGTAACTCTGAGGGCTTTATGAAGGAAGCCGGGCTTTACAGAAGCTGTATGGGGTGTGTACACTGAGCTTTTCACCACTCTCAGACATGCACTTATTTTAGAGAGGGGGAACGTCATGTACCTCTGTTTTACTACCATAAAGTGTCTCTCTCACTCGGTCATAATATGAGCCCTGACTCGATGTCGCGCAGAATTCCAGACCTGCAGTTAGCTGCAATGCTAAAATTGGCACGCTGACCCCTGTGAAATGTATTCTGGGAATATGTTGTCTTTCACTTTGCCTTATGGGGCCAGTCCAGAATGCTACTTTATGAATATCTTGCACTTGTGACAAGAAGCTCCTCTTTCCTGTATATACACCCTTCAGCGTAGTAATGCAACACTGAACTCAATGGAAATATTAAATTGTGTCTCGTAAGATCAGGGTAATGGTTTTGGTTGTGTAATCTGGTTAGTGTGAAATTTATATGGTAAGGAGAGTGACTTATGCAACTGTTTACAAGCTTGCCAAATCCTTTTCTCAGACTCTGGTACAACTCACATTATGGTTCCCAGATTTAAACAGACTTATAGGTTTTTGCAGATACTCTCTATTATCATATATATGAAAGAAACAGAAAACCAAGGGCATATCTATGGTAACAATGTAAATGAGTGTAAGTGAATGTAACAAGCTCCTAGTGTGCCCAAATATTTAAAGTGACACTATCAGATATGTCATCTGTGTCTCTACCTGTTTCTCATCTTTAGATAACCTTCTCCTTTCCTCGAAAAGCTCCTGATGGGATCACCCGATGAGAGAACAGGAAGGTGCCTGGAATAGGCCATCATCCATCTGAAGATGATCTCTGTGTTATGCAATGAGCTCATGTGGGAAGTTCACTCCTCACTAACCTTCACCCAGCCTGGAGATCGGATTCATTTTCCAAATGGATGAAATGAATAGCTTTTGTTGAAACAAGAACTCAATGTACAGTGACTGTTTACATCCGCAGATGTGTATACGCTTCTTAAACCCTAAACTTTGCAGTCCTATTATGCACACTGTAACTTGTTTTTGTTGGAGATTTTTGATTTTCCCTTAACTTTTAGTATGAACTGAAAACAAGAAGTTGAGAAAACTCAAAAATCTCCAGAAGCTGGTTGTCTTATAATTTTAAGTTTTCTCAACTTTAGAATTTTTACAGTGTGTGTACTGCTGTGTTGAATCTGTAAGATTTGAATGTCTTGAAAGAAGCATGTTATGCTTACAAATAAAATAAAAAAGTTTCGTAAAAAAAAAACAAATCAATAGTACAATTTAATGAAACTATTTGAATATATTTTAAAATGTCTTTTATTCTTGTGATGCAATGCTGAATTTTACAGCATCACCGATATTCAGTGTCATACGATCCGTTAGAAATGATAATAATAAAACGTGAATAAAAAATTGTGGAAATTATAATACAACTGTCATTGTGTTCCTGTCTTGTCGTGTCTTCCCCCCCTGTCTTTGTGATTTTGGTTTCTCCCTCATCAGTTTGATTGTTTCACCTGTTGTTTTTTACACCTGCCCTCACTTTTGTCCTAAATTGTCACCCTTTAAATGCCGATGTCTTTTTGTTTGTATTCAGGTCTTGTTAAAAAATGTAATGTTGTGTGCTGTCGTGTTTCTTCTGCGTTTGTCTTTTGGCTGCCCCGCCAGCTTGTTTCTTTACGGAACCCTCTGTCCCCGAGTCTCCGTGACACTGAGAAGCGAGGACACAACGTCACCTCCCCGTGTCATAATATTTTCCCATTTATTGGATTTTATTAAAATATTATATTTTAACAAGCTGCTTGGAATCTGAAAACAATATTTAATGTTTCCAGATAAAGAAAGAATATGATTCAATATTTCATGTTCCACAGCTACTGTAAAATATGATTTTTCTAAGTTGCATATGAAAGAATATTTGAAGGACGTTTTATAAGAAATTATTGGTTTAGGTTTTCTGCTTCAAAATGTTGTTACATACTTTGTTATTATTTGCGAAACTTGTTTCAAAGTCAATCATGGACCAAATTTGTTCAGTGCACCCATATTTTAAAATCTATGAGACTGAAAAAAAAATATATATATTGATGGTAAATATATAAACCTGGTAATGTGCATATATCCACAATCAGTTTATTTATACTAGTACAGAAACATTGCCTGTTAATTATGCGTTTCATTCATGCATAACATGTGCAACACATTATGCAAGTTTATAATTCTATGGCTGAGATATCAAAAGAGAAAATAATTTGCTAACATGTGGCTTTTAACTTTTGTGTGTGGAAGACTTTACTGTGAGAAACACCCATGAATGGTATACTATTAGTATTCAGTGAGAAATAAATAATTTGGCGTGTTTTCTGCATACAAATTTACCTAAAATATGCAATAACAAATAATTTTTTTTAAAGTATTTAAACATTTTTTAAAGTAATAGCACACTTCTCCTGAACACACAACATGATTCAAAGTATCACTCAACTGGATAACACAGGACAAGTTACACCGCAAAGTTTTGTCTGGAAGCAGTAAAAAAAAAAAAAAAAATAAGTATGAGTATGCAACAAACTATGCTGTACTTTAAATGCACCAGTATAATCAAGCCTGGCAGCAGTGCCTGTCACCATCTTTTTGCAACATGGGCTTAAAGATCTGAGCATAGACATTATGCTAATATTACACTTCCCCAATAACCTGTGAGCACGTCTTTCTGTAGGTCGAGCAAAGAGAAGCCTGAGGAGGGAAGGGATTGATGGCGACTTCTAGAATTTAAATGGCCTTCAAATTGGATTTGTTCCCCCATGCCTGCTGTGTAGTGACTCCAGAAACTTCTGATTTTTTTTTCCCTTCTTTTTTTCCATTATGTAAAGGAGCAAGTGAAACCAAACCAATACAACAAGTGAATTTGATACAAATTATGATGTGTCACCTTAAAATAAGAGTTTCATTAGGACACAAAATAAGAGTTTCATTAGGTCAATGCAGTTATGATTTAACACTCAAAACTGAAACTGCAATAGCTCTAGCTATTGAATTATTAGCCAATATGCATTGCTTGTATCTATATATTAATATGTATGACTCACATGATTTAAATGAGGGTTTCAGATTGAAACTTGAGATGTTTTCTCTGTCCTTATGAGCTTGCAAAACACTTTCTCACATGCAATAAATATGGACAACATGCTGTAGGGGTTGTTGAAAGCTCAAATCTATGTTCTTTAACTTTTTATACCTTACAACTTCAGTTACTTTTAATTGATTAATTGATTCAAAGCCTCCATTTACATTTCATTTCAAATACTGTATATGGAAGAGTATAACCAATACATTCTGCTAAACATCTTTGTATATTCCACAAAAGTTAAAAAGGTTTAGAACTATATTCCAACAGAAGGCAAACAGAGAATAATTAGCATACTGTAAGTGCTGTTCATCACATTTTGAAGATAATCGTGCATTTGTTAAGATATATATGTAGTGCAAGGTTATAAAATGCATATGTGAATGCCTGGCTAGAGATATTCATCTTTAATCTTGATTAATAAGGGTTAATCCTCTGATCTATTCCTTTAATGCAAATTAAAATTTTTGTACATTGCAATGACCGCCTTAAAATATTACAGGGCTAATGGATCTCATAATGTCAGTTTAAAGAACTCATTTTTTCCTAAATGTTGTGTAGTGAGAGAATGTGCAATGTACTCAGATAAACCCTACCCAACACTACCACCTTTGGGCTCAAATGAAGAACTGAGCATAATCCACAAATCATCAAATAAATTAACAAATCTTTACGTCTAATCTTAATCCTGCCCAGTGGCTTATCCTAAAAGCAGAGTAGACAAGCAGAACGCACTTCACTGAACACATCAGACACTGAGCGCACTGCTGACCTATGTCTGATCCAATCGAATGCTGGGTTTGGACTCCCTGAATCAGGCCATTAAACGGTCTACTAGACCAAAATAGCTTGGTAGTCCTGCAGTAGTGTTGTGCGATCAAACCATTTTTTATGTACTGTGAGGGAAACTTTGTAATTTCACAAACTAGCAGCAACAATCAAGTTAAGTTAAACATTTAAAAAGGATAAATCACCGAAAACATTTACATTTATTGTTAATATATTCTTCCTCAGACCATGCAAGATGCATTTAGTTTCCCTCAGCAGAACAGTAAAGTAGATTTTTAGCTGACACCTTGGTGCTTGGTGATTCATAAAATGAAAGACAATGGCTACCTATTTTAGAGAATAAAAAAGCATATCAAGGAACACAAAATTAATACCTGGTGATCCTGATGATATTGAGGTCTTATGAAGCAAAACGATCGGTCTGTGAAAGAAGCTGAAGATTATTTACAACCAGTTCTGAGCACATTACTATAAAAAAAGTAATTAGTACTAGTTACTAGTTACTTCTCACAAATAGTAAATGAGTTAGCAACTGAGTTACATCATTATAAAAGTAACTAATTATCAGGAAAGATAACTATTCAAATATATCAAATAACTTGGATGTTCCCTGTATAAATATTAATGAATGAAAATGACGCTGAATAGAATAAATTCTTATTATAACAACATTGTTGTCTGCATTTACTCAAATTGATTTGCTGAAATCCAAACGGGGATGACAATAGGAGAGCACCAGTCAATGAAATTGTTGTTAGTTCATTAGTTCCACCCATTCCCAAACAAACCGACAATTCTTAAAAGCTAAGGAATTCCAAAGGAACTTCATTGTTTTGACAGGAAAATAATCAAAAACAGGAAACTGCTAACTTGCGTTTACTGAATAACCAGTGACCACACTTTCATCCAAAAATCGTCTTTACTGTTCTGCTGAAGAAAAAAAAAAAGTGTTAAGAGGGTAAATTAATAGCAATCTTTAATTTCTGAGTGAATTATGCCTTTTACCAAATTTGTTCCCTGGTCAAAAATAAAAGAGCTTGCTGGTAAACTTAGCAATGCTTCTGGGGAATAAAAACCTATTTGGATTATTTGTCTTCCTGTCTTATTACTGTAAACCAAAAGCTTCACTTGTCAGCAGAAAGAAGAGCTGCCATACTGTCAGGCAGATCGCTGAAGAATAGGGATTGCGTGGCTGGGCTATGGGTTTGCTTTCGCTTTCACGCTCCCTGCTGTGATGTTTGTTTGGTCCTACGGCTGTACTTCCAAACAAACAATCTGAGAATCGTATGAGCCATTTAATTTCCTGTCTAGATGCTCGATATAAACAAAACATGCTCACCGTGTATCAAAAATCTATTTATCAGACTGAAAGTAAGTGAATGATTGGACAGTTCGATAAGAACAAGAGAGAGGAAATGAAACCCGAGCTTTTAGGAAACCATCACATTATTCTCGACCACATTTCTACAGATTCCAATAAAAGTCTCCAGTTTATTCATGAGGATGGGCTGACTGTCCCAGATATATTCTTAAGCTCTGGGTCTTAAGGGGGTTGTCATGGTTGGGTTAACACTGAACTGATTCTCAATCCAAAATGCATGAGCGGGTGCCATTTTCACAAATCTCACGAGTTTAAAACAGGGCTTGTCGTGGGGCGTGCGGTCCGGAGCACTGTGACTTACAGTATGTGACTAAAACAAAACTCTAAAACAGATCTCTGGGTATTACCTTTTAGCGGTTTTGGTCATTGTGTTGCCAGGCTAATTAGCCACCAGTGATGCGCAGGTTGATCCAAAGTGAGCGGGTTACCCACAGTTACGAGTTTTATATTAAAAAAATTAAAAATATTTTTAATGATATTCGGGTCGTGGTCGGTCAGGTCGTTTAAAATCAAGATGCCAAACATGAACTGTTGCATTAAATTTGTTAAAGGAACAGTTCTTTCTGAATTTGATGCGGTGTCTTTACATCTTTTAGGTCATATTTACCTGCACACAGATTTAGAGAAAATAAAAGCTGATAGCACTAAAGTGTCATTATTTTTCCTTTACAAAAACAAGCTGACTACATTGTTCAAAAAGAGTCAGATTGAGTGGGAGTTGTGGCATAAAGGATGTTAATTGGCCACACATAATAAACTGGCTGCTGTTTGCCAGACAAGCCTCATGGATCTGCTGACTGGCAGCGATACCCTGTTTGACGCCATGGCCTGGTCTCAAGGCTAAGTGTGCATGGTCCACTTTGTTCACTTAATCAAAGATGGATGAATTTAATATGCTGGGACAGTATGAATATCATTTCCAGTGAGCTTTTAACTTAAACCATATTAGGCAATTAAGTATAGCTAATAACAAGCAAATGCCCAGTGCATTAGTCAGCAGCAGAGGAGAAAAAACAGTGATTACAAAAATTAAAAAGAGCTTAAAATAATAACAGTCCCTTTGGATTGAGTGGGGAAAGATAGAGCTGTAAAACTATTAGCCGAAATTAGATTTCAATAATATATTACAATTCAGCAATAAAACCCACCAAACCTACTGGCTGTGTAGACTGTACAAAGTTTTTTAGATTAATAGGCTTTTTAGGTTGGGTAGAATCTGTGATCTCTGACCAGTTTGTTTGCTTGCTTTCATGGCCGCTGTGTTTTTGACTAACTGGAAACCCAGTGTGTCAAAATACAGTTAGGTAAACTACCAGCTGGTGGAGTCACATAGAGCAAAACAAAAACAGACATTCTGACATAGAACGCACAATTTAAAGTGTATATAGAATAGCTGGATTTAGCATTACTTTTACAAGTATGCTAATAACATGTTTCCTAAATATCTGCAAACATATTGTGGTATTTCTATGCTTTAGTACAGTCCAAAAAATTACACATATTACATTCATAGAGCCGCCACATTGAGTGCTACAGTTTCTCACCTTAATAAGGCCTGTTACAAGTGACATGCTGTATGTTTTGATGGACCAAACTATTTTCAACACCTTGTGCCACATCTGCTGTGTTTTTAGGTAGTGATGGGAGAAACTGAGCTGTGTGTAACCGTAAGAATCAACTAAACTAATTGTTTAGCACAATGACTCACGTTTTAAAACACCACATGCTGGTGCCACCTTAGTTAAAACTGAGTAAATGCATAGAAAACTGCATAGATGCATGATGGTGTGCATAATACACCTGTTTACAAACTCTTAAATGCAATGAAATTCATCAAATAGCAATAAATATTAAGTGTCTGTATAATACATGTTCTTTCATTATTTTTTAATCAGTGATGCTAACATAGAATGCGAGTAGGGAGACAAATCTCTGACAGAAAACTGTTGCCGTGTTCTATTTATGATGTGCTTACAGGAAATTCAAATGATTTTCAACAGTTGCTTTATCACATCCAGTGTATCTCACCTTTCAAGAACCATAACAACCTTAGCGTCCGATCACAGTCCTTTCACTCCATGAGTTTCTCTAGCTCTGGAAAGCTGATATTTACACGGTTCATACTTCTTGCCTTATCATTTTTTATCTTTCTGTCGCTCTGCTCGGCTGTTCACTGTCTCCTCCACCTCATAAATAGACACGCCCATTACTGCTGATAGACTACAAGTTTGTTTTGCTAAATGTACCAAATCTTTTTCTAAAGCACTTTTGAAAAATTGCATTCCCTGCCTTTAAACACCCCAAAATATTATTTTGAACAATGTGGTTAGTCTAACATGATGGTAGCCACTGAATTCAGTAGTGTGGGAAAAAATAAAAATAAAAAATACAGGATGTCAGCTGCTTTGTAACTTTCTTTAAAATATCTTTTTTAATCTAAACAATAACAACAAAATACTATTAGATGTCACAGAAATATATGAAAGGACTAAAAACTGACATGGAAATAAACACTTAATATATAAATTAAAACAGCCTCTGTCAATTTGCTCATTAAAGGACCGTTAAATAAAAAATAAAAGTGGATGTTGAGATTATTTTTATGCCATAATAAATAACACTCTTCTCATGACAGTTACCAAGCAGCAAGGAATGTTTAGTTTACATAGAGAAACAATATAAATGATGATAGATATGCATACTTATGCCTATGCATAGATTTACATAACGCAATAGTGTAGTGCAATACATACACACACTGTAAAACGTGCTGGAGCGAAGAGAAACAGCCTTCGCAAGGACAAATTTCCAACTTCTCAAGCTTCCATGACATTATTGCCTCTGCTCTCTATTATATATCTGGCTAGAGAGACATTTCTCAGTAATATGACACACAAGTGAACAGCTTGTTCAGTCAGTGTTTAGTAGTTTTTTTTTTCTTTTTTTTTTTTCCGTCCATCTCTTAGCAACCACCATTACAGATAATAGACATATATTCAAGCCATGCTGAATAATTTGCATGAGGTCAAAGGGTCTTTAAAGCTAAAGAGTATAACTTTTGTTTACATTCTGCACATTGGATAACTAATGATATGAGTGTAATTAGCATGAATACATATATGGGCCACCATTCCCTCATTAAAAGGCATTTTTAGAGATGAAACTGATGCTAATCTAACTAGTTTGGCATTGAAAAAATTAATCTAAGATATGTTAAGGACACTTTTTATGAATGCACAGTTGACACTGAACAAAAACAAGTGACACTGTTATTCGCTTTTTATTGGCAAAATAAACCACATGGGTATGGTTCTAAATCACAGGCTCTTTTAGATGAATTACTCATTGAATAAAGGGGTAATAAAGAGATTAAGACTTCCTCGTTCAAATTCGATTTGCTATTCATTTTTTGAAAGTAGTTCTTGGAAATCTGAAGGACACGACCTTGCAGACAGCAGAGCATCTCATTTCAACAGAATGATTATTGAAGTTCTTTTCCAGTTACTGTTTCCAGCTTTGTATGGCTACTACACAAACTGCACTTAATTCCTCACAGGCACATAGTCACCAATTATAGCCAACTGCTTTATGTCAGCACTAAACAATTTAACTTTTGAGTGAATTACTGTATACACTGTCCAACCACAACATTAAAATCACTGACTGGTGAATAACACTGATTACACTGTCCCAGTGGCAAGTGTCAAGCATTGGGATAGACAAGGCACAATATACTTGTAAGTAGTAAGTTCTTGAATTTTATAATGCAGGAGAAATGTCCAGGCTAAAAGATCTGACACTGACAAGAGCCGAGCAGTGATGTCTAGATGACTGAATCGAAGTATTTCTAAAACAGCAGGTCTTGTGGAGTGTTATGTAAATTTATTTTAGATCAGGTGAAGGCCAAGTAGGGAAAAAGGCAGGCAAATGGAGGTAGTTTTATGAGCAGGCCAATGTATCACTGGCAAACCTTGGGTCCTGCATTCATTTGGATGTTAATTTGACATGGTGGCTACTACCTATATAAAAACCACATACACCTTTCATGGCAATGATGTTCCCTGAAGGCAGTGGTCTCTTTCAGCAGGATAATGCAACTGCCACATGGAGAAACTGTTCAGGAATGGTTCGAGGAACATGACAAAGTGTTCAAGGCATTGCTTTATAGCCTTGAAATTTTCAATCAAAAATTTCAGATGTTCTTATCAACATGGCACCTCTCTTAAGCTGATGCCTTACTTTCTTTAAAACACAGTTATTGGTAAACATACTGCAGTAGCAAAAGAGGAGAGGAGTGATTTTTCTATACTTGAGAGCTGAAAATGAGAGACGGTTTATTATCAAAATTGTCTCGGCCATGAAAAAGTCATGTCAGAAAGTGTGCTGTAAGATTCTTTATAGGTAGCACAGCTCAATGTAATAAGAAAGCTTGTACATGGTGGCTTTAAAAGATCAGCCTTCATTATTTTTAAAGCACCTCAGAGTTGTCTTTCAAACGTCAATCCTGCTAAAGAAAGCCAGTATCTTGCTCTGGCCACAAGGACACCCAACCTGAAAAGGGATATAGGGGAGGGTTGGCCACCTCTTATAAGCCTTTACATGGACTCAGCTGACAAGATCCAGGGCTAAATGTGACAGTCGAACTATTAGAGGTAATGAGAATCAATAGTGGTTTGAAGTGCTTTTGCAGTTTATTCAAGAAGGGCCTCTCAAGGATCCCATTTTAAGCACAGCGTGTCCCTGTGGCTTGCATTTCGTTCTGTTAATTTAGTCACTTTCTGGCCATCCAAGATGTGGGTGCTGGACCCCATGGTCCTTGGTGATTCATAAAATGCAAGCCAACAGCTACTGTTTTTGAGAATAAAAACAAGGAACATATCAGTGGCTCCAGGCTCCATTTAGGTCTTATGAAGGTCTTATGAAGTAAAATGATGGGTCTGTGCAAGAAACTGAACATTATTTACTACATTATTGCTTGCAACCCAGAGAAATCCAGGCAGACGAACTGAATTGATGTTCAGTTCACAGACAAGTATTTTTTTAACAGCTTGAACCAATTTCTCACAATTGGACTGAAATGTCTGAAATATTTTGCAGTTCGATCAAAACTCGCTTTCAGACACCTGACACTCCAGCTGAAAATGAGCCAAAATAGTCGCAAATCTGATCCTGTGATAAACTTATTCATCGCTCCATTTCCTTCCACAGTGACTGAACTGAGGAAGCAGTTGGACTCGAACCAAAGACAGATGAGCCGATAAAAGCTGCTGTTGATAAGAATTACAAAAAATTATTAAGTCTGACGTTTTTTTACCCTCTTACGTTTAAACAGCTCCTTTTTAATCAATTAGCATGATTATTAGTAGTAGACATCCTAAATCTGTATTCTTGTTTGAAAAGAAAAAGGCACATTATCATCTCAAACCCTACAGCTAAAGTGTTTTTGTCTAATCTGAGCTTATTTAATAACTGTAATCCAACACAAGAAAAGAACATGGAAAGCCCATGGCAAGACATTGAAAGCAGTAAGACAAACGGAGCTCAACTCCTACTGAAACCCATTTAGGAACTATCATGATGGTTTCATAGAAGAATCCTCATCAGAAGGACTGCAATGTGTTCACTTATAGCTACTGAGGTCTACTTATGCACAGACAAATGACTTCAAGGTTATTTTAGCAATGGCAAAACATGGCACAATATAAACAAAATAGACATTTACTGTTAAGTATGTTGAACTAATTCAAAGCATGTCTGTTATACATTTAATACAGGGGAATGTACTGGTGGCAGCTTATTTAAACAAAGTTCAGTCATCCATTAGCATACATTTAATGAAATCTGTAAAAGGAGTAAAACAGTAATTTATTTTACAAGCACCTGCGGCTTTTATTTTAAGGTTATTTATCTTTTTCTTTAACCAACCGTGTCATTGAAATGTAGAATATATAAATACACTGTTTCTCTACATCTAAACATTGATAAACAATGAATCCTCTGGGATCAAATTAACCAACGCTTCTTTTAAAGTGGTAGGTGGTCTCTTTGTTTAAATCATTGATGTGAATAAGAAAATTGCCTTTGTGAAGTAATTGGTAATTGGTAATTGGCACTAAATTTATTATGATTAAAATCCCATGATTTTATGCTCTATTTAAAGCATAAAAATCTAAATTGTAATTTTGTGGCTTTTGGTCCATATCTGCCAGCTTTGAGACTTACTGTAACAAAGGAGACAGGGACGTACGGATTCATATGCAGGGGTTTATTTAATGGCATTGTCATACTGGCAGGTTCAGACAGCAGCAAACGGTTACAGTGAAGGCAAATACAAGAATAGTGTGGGATACACGCTTGGGTTGGTTGAATGACGAACAATATCCAATTATGGGCAAGACAGAGCGAAAATCCAAACAAGGCAAAGATTTGTTCATGGCAAATCAGTAGATAAACAATAGATACAAGGAACGCTTTATATGGGACAAACACAATACTCAGCAATTAGACTGATGAACAAGGACAGCTTTTAAAGGCGGAGACAAACGATAAACAAGGGGGCGGAGCTGATTAATCACCAACGAAACTAACAAGGGGGGAGGGGTAGAAAAAATGAAGCACTGAAACAAAAGGAAACATGACGCAATATTTCTAAGTAAGAGTCCACAAAACTGGACAGAGGGTCACACAACAGTCCGAGGTGGAGAGCCCTCTGGTGGAGCTCAAGGGCACTCTGGCTGGTGATCGCAACACCTACTATAATATATTAAAATATACAGCATGACGCTATTAGAATTCACGTTTAGAAAGAGTACTGTGCATTTTAAAAAATGTACCTTACATCTAATATTATTCTTTTCACTTCAGACTAAAGATAGAAATATTGGGATACATATTGAATATCATTAAAATGTTTACTGTATATCATGCAGTCCTACCAGCCAATTATAAATTCTAACCTGATTGCAACTTGCATGAATTGGTTCTACAAATATGTACTATATTCCAGGTAACATGACATTATTAATAAATAATAATAATTACACTTTTGATAAGTCACATCACAAACCTATTTCTGGGGAAAGCAGTCATTATTTCTGTAGCTGTTTTTTTCAATGTGTTGATGCTTGCTGATACGTACAGTGAAACAGACTTTGCTTTGAAAAATAATGCAATTGCATTCATTATTTCCACATTCTAGACTACTTTAGCCATTGCATATCCCAGAGTTTACCAGAACAGCGGCTGCTCTCAGTGGTGAAGGTCCTGCAATAAACAGCTTGGAGCCAATTACAGATGCTACAGAGAAGACAGGATGTGATCTACCATTTACCAACATGTTTTCTTAGTCACTGCACAAATTATCTGCCTTCCAGGTCTTATAAAGAACAAACCACGGACAACACACTAAGCATGCTGTTACGAGCCGCGCCTTTCTGGCTCGTCCCGATCGGCACTAGCGGGAACCGTCCCCTGAGTATTAGTTTCACCCGGAATTTTACTCATGCACCCGGAACTTTGATCTGCTCCAGGTGTTGCTCATTTCAATACCTATTTATACAGACATCACGAACTGGTTCTTTGCGAAGTCTTGTTTGTCCCCAAGCAGCTATTCCGAGCATTTACCTATCTCTCTGTTGGACTCTCCGTGTATGACCTTGCTTTGTTTTCCCGATTACGATTCTCACTGCCTGAAGAAGCACATGCTACATGTTCAGGGTAGATGCTGGAAGAAGACTGTGATCAAAAAAGTTCCTTTGAAAGACAAGCCCACGACCAAAAAGTGATTGCTGATGGCAGTGTCTTTTCTAATCTACATATTTTTTCAATTCCTTCATTGGCCTTGTGGGTCAACAGCACTTTACGGCAACAATGATCGCTTCCACAAAAACTCTCGGCCAAATGGTGGTTGATTTTTTTTTCTTTTTTTTTTTTTGTTAATGATGTCTGTGAATAGAACCTCGGGCAGTTAAAGCGAATTCTGCTGGGGTCAACTCTGACCAGGCCCTGCAGTACAATCAAATCAATAGACACTTGGAAAACACAGATGAGGGTTTTTACAAGTGAATGGCAGGGGACTTACACAGACATAAGCCCATCTAAAAACCTTGATGAAAAAACAGCCCTGAGGGGAAAAACAAAGGCTCCAGTAGCACTTATCTTTTGCAAAGCCTCAACGCCAAATGAATCCATCTATCCCGAGCTGCTTTGGATTCTGGTTGATTCAAGTCTTTTGCTCCCAGAATACAATTTTCTCAATTCGTTCTGGTTGCAATCGTCTAGTTAAAAGTCGAAACACTTACGAACAGCTAATGTATAGTGTTGAGGTTTTTTTCTGATGCCACAGAAAAGTGGTCCTTATGAAGCAATCATCTAGTGCATCCTGCTAGTAAACACTCTATTTGACACTACTGCTCTCTTCATTCGCAACTATGAATTATGTACTTAGAGTACATATTCATGTTTGATGTTTTAAGCTGCCATCATTCGTGCTAGTTTAATGATTTTATTAGAAACATATGTTTTAAATATGCTTTTATGCTCTCTTTTTTCACTTTAAACAAAGGAAATTTCAACCCACCATTTGTCAAAATGCTGGTAAATTGTTGGCATAATATAGTAGAGGAAACAACATTTTTCACCTTTCATTAATGCCAGCCCACATTACATGTACAGCACTGGTGAGTTGCATCATACTTGGAAAGTGCCAGTCACTACACCTACTTCTCTACATTAGCTGTGTCCAGCCTTCAATGTAAAGATATAGTCACAACTTAGTTACTTTATAACCAAATGTTGAATAAGTTTTAATTAGAAATGCTCCATTAAAAAAAAAAGATGCGTGATTATAAAACATCTCCACTTGTCTTTGTTTGATTTAGGAAGTTCATGAATCGAATCCAATTTCAAATCCAGAATAACATTTTTATGAACACTAAACTTTGCAATCCATTCAACATATTTGTTTGCATGCACATTTGAGTACAATTGCTTTGATAACTTCACCAGAGCACCATTAGCAAATATTTGGGAAATAGTAAGTATCCTATTCCTGACCAGATCATAACAATTAATTATAAGTGCATACTTTGAACATGCTTTGAGCAATTATTTAGATTCAAAACCCTTATTCAGGAAAGAAACAAGGGTCTAGTGAGTCATTAAATAATTTACGTAACTGTTTTACTCACAAACACTAATTCATTTAGGAATAAAACGGGAACCTCATGTGATGCTCGGGGATGCATTCTGATGTGCGTGTTTTTGTGCTTTTTTATGACAAAGAATAGACAAAGAGAATCGCAATTGTTTCCGCAATTTAAGTTGCTATATATTAATTGTGTATATTTAAATGATGTCTAAAACAATGTTACACATTCAATGAAATAAGTGGTGTGCTGAGCCTAACATTCAAATTTAATGACAATAATTATTTGGAATTGGTAAATCACAGATGACAAAAATATGAATATATGCAAAAGATAGGTGTGAATAAGGAGATGTGGAAAGCATTTTTCTTTGAAATTACAAAATCTTTATTGGCTATTGCTCAAGTTGCTGCTCAGCTATCTCTCAGATCTCAGACCATTGTGTGAACATGTATTTGAACTTTAAGAATTAATTTATTATTTTGTAGTTTTAGTTTATGCATATTTGTACAGCAATAGATCTGTGATCTTACAAAATGGAAACAAGAGTAGAATTATATGTACTTTGTTTCTTCCAAATCTTGCCAACACACTTATTGACACAAATTTAATGACTGTGGTCCCAGACTGTTTCATCGCTAGCAAAATAAAGAGCAACATTATATTTCAACTTCTGGGACAAATGCATAAATAAATAGTGACAGAAAGATGGCTAATTAATTCATTAGCAAGCCCTAGCTGCAAAACAATATCAAATAAAATTACAGTGGCAGCTGCTAATAATTTCATATCTGTACTGCAAAACAAAAGTTCAACTTGGGTGACAGAAGAAGTGGAGAGTCATTTAGATAACAACTACCCTGTCACAAACTGAAGGCCATGATATTCACACAACAAGGTTGCGTAAAAAGAAGTTTGAAAACCTGTCAGCAAGCATCCTGATGTCAAGGATGACCACATTATGGAAAGGATCTGTTTTATGGTTGATCTCTTATCTCTTAACTTCCAGCCTTTGTTCTATGGACTTTTACATTATACTACTACAAATGTGATTGTGTTTTACAGACTGTGCACTGAAATAATTACCTGAGGCAAAAACACTCATTTTATTAACGGCAAATTAATTTAAAAGGGCAACAGAAAGTCCCTTGTGTCTTGGGTCACTGCAATTATGTACACAATATCTAGTGGACTCCATGAACTACTTATATATTACGGCTGCATAATTAACTAAATAAATGAGATAATTATCAGCTGGTGTGATTTAACTAACTGTGAAAAGTGTTGATTACAGAATTTCATTCCAACTCTAAACTATATATACAGTGAGGTCAATAAGTCTTTGATCACCCTGTGCTTTTGCAAGTTCTCTTACTTAGAAATCATGGAGGGGTCTACAATTTTCTTCATAAATAGATTTCTACTGTGGGAGACAGAATCTAAAAGGAAAAATCCGTAAAACACCATTGTATGATTTTTTAACAATTTATTTTGGAATTACTGTGTCAAATTTCTAAGTAGGAGAACCTGCAAAATCACAAGGTGATCACATACTTATTGACCTCACTGAACATATATTGTTTTTAATGTTAAATTGAGTAGTTTCAAGGACAGGAAATAATTTCTGATTACATCTTTTGTCATAATTGTGGTTTGGAATTGAATTTTTTTTAAATGTATTTTGAAAGAAGTCTCTTATGATCACCAAGACATAATTTATTTAAAATACATAAAAAATTAAGTTTATTTAAAATTTTAATTTTTTACAATTTGAAATACTATTTTTTATTTTGGAAATATTTTAAAATTTAATTTATTGCAATGAATTTTCTGCATCATTACTCCAGTCTTCAGTGTCACATCATCATTCAGAAATCATTTTGTTATGCTGATTTAAGATCCAAAAGCAAGCTTTTATTGAACAACAGTATCAAACAGGAAAAGATCAGATACCAGATAACAGGAGCAACGGAGGCAAGACAAGGCAGTGTCAGAGTCCAGGCAAGAGTTCAGGGTCACAGGCAGAATTCAGAAATGAGAGTCCAGACTTTATTTTATTTTTTTATATACTAAATGCTTGACTTTTAATTTCTTTCCTTTGGCTTATAGGGTTAATATAATAGATTTAGATTTAAGACTAAAATCACATAAAATAATATTCATTTAATATTCATAACAAATTATGAAATGTGCTTCATGACAGTTTTAAGGTGCAAATCTGTCATGGGCAATGTATCCACGAAGTGAATAACTGCACACAGATAAAAGAATGTTTCTGTGAAAACATAATGCATTGTGTTTATTAGTAGGAGCTATATATGCACCAAGGCACTAAGTTAAATCTAGAGCACAATATAAGTGAGTTTAATTGGCCAAAAGTTTGCTTTTATTATTAGATTAGATCAAAGTCCTTTTTCTGTTTCATCGACAGCACACTTAGTTGAAATGCTGTGCTTTTAAAATGCTGAGCCTGTAAAAACTGTTGAACTGCTTTAGTGTAACAGGCCAGGCCATTGGCTGCTTTATAGGGCTGAAAAGGAGTTTTAAATCAGCTACAGGCCAGAAGAGAGACCCAAGCAAAAGAATCAGTATTTGAAATTTTAGGAGAATCAGCACTTTGCACTTAAAAGATGTTTGCAAGCTGGAAGACTACTATGGAGTATGTGCCAGTAATGGATTGCTTTTGTGAATACACAAAGCCATGATCCTGTTTTTATTGACAGCTCCCATTGTGTTGGAACAACAGTATAGAGTACTGCAGGGATGATATATTTTGGTAAGCTGAAATTCGGGAAGAAGTTAGTATTCAAAAGTTAGTAAGTCAGTGGATGTTTGGTTAATTTCTGCAGAACTGGAATCAAAACATAGAGGACAAATTTTCCAGATATTCCCTTGATATTTTCCACTGGGCTTAAAATTACAGGTTTTTTTTTTTAGATTTGTGAGTTAAATATGGTCTGTGGTAAACACAACTTGATAATACTTGGCCTATTTTTGTACAACACAAATGTGTGTAACATCAAAACTAAATACTGTGAACCCTGGCGCTAGAGAGCACGACACAACAACAGTTTGCAGTGAACACAAAGCCCCGAAGGGTGGATTTATTTACAAGAAGGTGAGTACAGACAGTTTGGTGATGGTGATGGTGGTGACGATCGTG
>JAUCNO010000152.1:17879019-17895372 GCA_032353835.1 Enteromius viviparus
CCCTGAGCCTGGTATGCCAGGGTGATGGCATCCACTATCCAGTGGGCCATCCTCTGCTTAGAGACGGCATTCCCCTTTTGTCGACCTCCATGACAAACAAAGAGCTGGTCTGAGGTCCTAAAGCTCTGTGTCCGATCTACGTAACACTGTAATGCTCGGACGGGACACAGCAACAGTAAGGTTGGGTCTGCCTCCTCCGAGGGCAGCACTTGGAGGTTCACTACCTGATCTCTGAAAGGACTGGTAGGAACCTTGGGCATGTAGCCGGGCCGTGGTCTCAGGATTACCTGAAAGTCCTCGGGCCCAAACTCGGGCATGAATTGTCGACCGAATATGCCTGCAGATCCCCTACCCTCTTGATGGAGGCCAATGCAAGCAGGAGGAGCGTTTTCATTGATAAAAACCTCAACTCGACTACTGGCAAAGGCTCAAAAGGATTCTCTCTCAATGCTCTGAGCACGAGAGAGAGATCCCAAGAGGGTATACTAGAGGGCCAAAGAGAATTTAACCTCCTAGCCCCCCTAAGGAACCTGATGATCAGATCATGCTTACCCAGAAACCATTCATTGACAAGGTCGTGGTTTGCAGCGATAGCAGCCACATAGACTTTAATAGTGGAGAGAGACAACCTTCGCTCCAACCATTGCTGCAGAAAAAGAAGCATGGATCCGATCGGGCATGTTCGGGGGTCTTCTCCTCGAAAAGAGCACCACTCGACGAACGCGTAGGCCGCTCTTGTAGAAGGAGCTCTCGCAGAAGAAATAGTGTCAACTACCCCTTGAGGTAGGCCACTTAGAACCTCCGCTTCCCATCCAGGGTCCAGACGTGGAGTTTCAACAAATCTGGGCACTGGTGCCATAGGGTGCCCTGTCTCTGAGTCAGTAGATCCTTCCTCATAGAAATTGGCCAAGGAGGGGCTGTCACAAGGAGCATGAGTTCGGGGAACCAAGTCCTGGTCGGCCAATAGGGGGCTACCAGCAGGATCTTCCCTGACCTTGCACAGGAAGTGCGTCAAAAGGCTCACTGGGGGGAACGCATATTTGCGCAGCCCCTGAGGCCAGCTGTGAGCCTGGGCGTCTCTGCCTAAGGTTCCCTTGGTCAGAGCCTAAAACAACTAGCAATGAGAGGTTTCTGGGGAGGCAAATAGGTCTACCTGTGCTGCACCGACCTTCTCCCAAATCAGCTGGGCCGCCAGGCGATGGAGTCTCCATTCTCCAGGGAGCACTTGGGCTCGAGACAGCTTGTCGGCTGTCTGGTTGTTAATACCTGGAATATGAATGGCGCGACCACCTTGATGGTTTATGTACGCAACGGTCGAAGTGTTGTCCATGCGGACCAGAACGTGACAGCCCTGAAGGTGCTCTTTGAGGTGACCCAGAGCTAGACGAACTGCTAGCAGCTCGAGGCAATTGATGTGCCAATGCAGATGAGGTTCCGTCCAAACCCCTGACACTGCATGCCCATTGTACGTGGCGCCCCATCCCGTGGTGGAGGCATCCGTGAATACCACAGCATGCCTGGAGACCTGTTCTAGGGGCACCTCTGCCCGCAGAAACTTTACATCTGACCACGGAAGGAGGACTAGGACGCATTCAAAAATGCGCTTGGGCGTCAACATCTTGAATGGAAGTCTGTGTAAAGCTCGATTCAAGACTCGCAGGTCCAGGATTGGTCATAACCCACCACCTTTCTTTGGCACTATGAAGAATGGGCTGTATAACCCTGTCTTCATTGCATTCACTGTTGTGAAGCGAACACCTCTGTACTTGGGCGGCCGCCGGGCGAACTGAATCGCATAACCGAGCCGAATGTTCTTGATGATCCATCGAGACGGTCTGAGCCCTATCCAGGCTTCTAGAAACCGAGCAAGAGGCACCATCGCGACCACCAGGGTGCCAGTGGTGGGGCAGCAAGGAGGAATGCAGGGGTCCCGTCCGAGCGTCTCTGAGCCGGTTCGGAGGGAGGCCTGCATGTGTGTGTGTGTACGGCGTTCCGAGCAGGCTAAGGCGGCGCCTGCGGGGTCCGGGTGAAGGCAGCAACTGGACGCCTCGGCAGGATCGCCTCAGTCTGCTTCTCGTCAGTGGAGAACTGTTGGGCAAACGTCTCCACTGCGTCGCCGAAGAGGCAGGTCTGCGACACGGGAGCATTCAAGAATCTAACCTTGTCTGCATCACGCATGTCAGCAAGACACAACCATAGATGGCGCTGTTGGACCACCATAGTGGACATCGAACGCCCCAGGGCACGCGCCGTAACCTTCGTCGCACGAAGCGCGAGGTCCGTCACGGCACGAAGTTCTGCCAGAACTTCCGGGTAGTGCCCACCCTCGTGCAGTGCCTTCAGTGCCTTGGCCTGATCGACAGGACGTTGTGGTGGAGACCACTCAATCCCAACTCCTGAGTAGCAATGAGTTCAGGATCTGTTTCTGGAACACATTGGACGCCGCTCCGGATGCAGACACTTCATCTCCTGAACCATACTCTCCTCCCGATGCAGTGACTGACATCTGTTCATCAGGGGGAGCTCCAAAGGAAACATCTGACTCCATTTCCGGAAAGCCGGGCTGCATCGATGGAAACTCCATCAGTGTCGGACTCGTGCAACAGAGGGCGCTCCCCGAGGAGAGTTCCGCACTGTCACCGTCAGACTGACCCTGTCTCCTTCGGAACCGGAAGCTCCACAGACACTGCCAGCGTGAACTCCGGAACGTGGAAGAGGAATAGGGACTTCCCCACCGGCCATGTAATTCAGTCTGCTCCGCAACTCCGATAGTCATCTTCCCACATTGGGAACATGAACCATCCACGAACGCCGCTCTAGCATGATTAATGCCCAGGCATGTCAAGCAGCGTTCGTGACTGTCTGCCGACGCCAGGTAACAGCCACATCCAACAACACACGGATGGTATGACATCCCGAAGGAAGCGTCTTTGAAAAGACGTACCACCCGTGAGACCGAAGCTAACAGGGAAGATAGTCGCTCGGTAAACAATGCAATACAATTGTCGTTCCCACTGATCCTAATCAGCGTATGCCAATGAAATTTATTGGCATGTTTGTACACGCAGAGTTGTTTTGGCATCTCGAAACGAGATTCCTATTCGTCGGTCACCGACGTGACGTCGAAGTGACCGACTGAAAGGGAACTGCATGATATTTTTTCTTTTCTTTTTTTTTTCAGTACTAAGTAAACTCATAATCGAGAGTTAAAATGTATAATTTTTTTTTTATTTCCAACAATACGACGGAAAAATACTACAGTATACTTTTTTCAGTGTTGGAAGCAGGCTTCCATAGTAATAAGTCCATGTTTAACTATTTTCTTTCCTCTCTGTGAAGCAAAGTCTGTATTACTTAAAAACCAATTTAGTGTAATTAAGTATGTTAGATCAGATGACCAACCAGTAGCAAATAATGCTAATTACAGTTAAACAGCCTATAATGACCTTCTCTTGATGAGGAAGAGGGCATAGCCCAGCCACAGTGTTCCCAGCATTAGCAGCAGGCAGAGAATAGGGCGCTCTCTGGTGCACAGGACCATTGTTGCAGGCATTGATACCCCTCCGTTCCTTGATCCGTTCTCTGGCTGATGAAGTGTCACACCCAGACGATGCAGTTCCTCTGCGCTTCCGTTGACTAGTGTAAGGCCATGATAATATTTATGAAATACTGAGAGAAAAGAAATATATAGTGGACAGCATTGAAGTGAAACATTATAAGAAAAGAAAAGTGTAAGCAACAAATAGGTCATAATTTCATAAGGTCACTCTTACAGATCAAATGGATTAGATTTTTCTGAAACATTAAAAGAGATCTAAGGCAGAATGTTTATGCTGCTCTTTTGTGTTCAGTGAATAAGATTTGAATTTCATTTATCAAATCAATGCACTCATAAAGTTGCTTCATTTCTAAATGAAACAGCTGTTTTAAACTAATCATTTGAATAACTGAATCAATGAATCATTAATTAAGACAGGGAAGGTTTTAGTGTCATATTTATTTATTCATTCATCAATGCTCTAAACCAGCCAAAGTACCAACACCAATATTTAACACATCTACCCTATTATTGCCTACATGAGGGTGAGTAAATAATTCATTTTTTGGTGAACTATCCCTTTAAACTGTACATCATCAACGATATTCTTACATCAAAATGCATAAATTCTCTCCCTATTTCTTTCTCACTTTATTCCCTGTTGTTAAATCATCATTAATGATTTATATCTGAGATACTACAAGCTTGCTCTAGTTTGGATATGAGTTTCAGTGTCGCCTGTGGTTCTTTTACATATCACAGCCCTCAACTTACTCTTCATGGTGCCTTTCAAAGCATCACCCACAAAAGCAATGGAGATGAACAAAGCTATCACTTCTTCTGTGGAGCTGAGAAGACACACAGTACACAGTGAGCAACTCATCTTGTCTTTTATCAAAGCAACACAGCAAAAACCAAGACATAACAACAAAATCAAGGCACACCATGAACAGAGATTACCACACATACGACAGGACAGTGCAGATTTATGATGGATGTTTATGCTACAGAGAGAGGCCACAGCAGAGGAGTCTGAGGTATATCAGAATGTGGCGTCTGCCTGAGGAGATTACATACATCAAAACAAGACAGCTAGATTGTTAAATTTTTTCAAGCAAACAAGTGAGGTGCATGTGTGTGCATCACAATACTAGGGTGTTGATGTTTTGGTGTATTAAGCTGGCTTGATATGCTTTGCAATTTGTTCTATGTGGTTGCTACCTGGTTACTAGCTGGTTGCATACTGATCCAAACCATAAAAAAATCAATACTGCCTGGCAAACATATTAACAATAGCAATAGGGTTTCAGCGCTACGTGCTCGAACCCCTAAAGAGTAAAACAGAATAATTCTTAACAATTCACAATTTACATTTACACTTTAACAACTTTATTGTATGTTATTTAAGTCTCTCAACTAGTTGCTTATAAGCATGTGTACTACTAGGATATTAGCTATTTATTGGTATTCTACATGACCTAATTCTACAATCCTAATCCTACCCAGTAACTAAACTTAACAACTATCTTACTTGCTTTTTAATTAGCAGCAAATTAAGAATTTAATAATACAAGTTATAGTAATTAGCAAATAAATGTTCCCTATGCTAAAATGTTTCCTTGACATAACATATATAATCATAATTCAAAATATTATTTGTATAATATATGTTTTATTAAATTACATTTTCTTAAATTAACATTTAAATAACAGTATTAGACTGTAAAATAAAAACCTGTATGTAATAAAAATAATAATACTTTTTCACTTTTACTTTGCTTAATAATACTAATGATGGCAATAATCAATAATAATGGCAATAATGGCAATGATAATACTAATAATGGCAATAATCATTATATTTTGCACTGCAGTGAATCAATAAACACAATAAGATATATCATATTTTATAATACACTTTTTTGCAGTTTGTTTAGTAATTCTTCAAAGCCATTTTCTAATAGTTTTTTAACATTCACTCATTTGCTCCTATCACAATTGTTTTTTTTCTATTTGTCTAATTCATGTTGGTCATGCTGTACTTCTCAGGTTGGGAAAAAAAATACAAGTCTGAATAAATAAGTAAAATCACATTCCTGGCAGATAAACAAATACTTCACTGACCGTTTGAAGAGCTTCATAAACAGGCTGACATTGAAGATGCCTCCCAGTATGAGGAACAGACTGTTCCAGAGGCCGATGCAGGCGTAAAAAGCAGGAAAATCAAGGTCATAGTCATCACAGATGCCTCTGATCACTGCAGTATAAAAACAAAAGAGAGAAAACAACTGTAAAGACCTCTGAGGGAGAGGGTCAGCTCAACTTTCTTTATAAGAGAGATACAGCACCGCTGATGAAGATGGCTAGAGGTGCAGTGGTGAGAGGAATGACCAGCGGAGAGCCAGCGAACAGAGAGTAAATCACCCCTCCAATGCACTGACCAATTATAGTCTTCTGTACATCTGCAAAAAACAGGTCAATGAAGAAAAAGAAAAACTATTAACAATGAAGGTTTTGTATTGACCTCAGTGGTTCCATGAAGAACCGAGAAAGGTTGTTTTCAAAGCAACGCTATTCTAAAAGAACCATTTTTGGTCTCTCAAAGAACCTTTCATAGATCAGTTTCCAGAGGAACAAGCGGATGGATATGTAAAATAATGTTATAATCAAACATTAAGCAGCATATAAATCAACTGCTTAATGTAACCAAATGAAAGTGAAGCTATGGAAGTGTTGAAGAAGCGATCCGCTCCATCTATGGTTTGATCACCAATCTGAATCCCATCAGACATCTCTGACAAAAACAAAATTTTCTCTGCTCTTTTGCTTTCTAAACGAAACTTACCCACAATCAAATAAGAAACAAAAAGTACAAACTAGAATAAAATGGTTGGTCTTGTTTAAAAACACAGGCTCTGTTCTTTGATTTGACACAATGGACGTTCAGATGTTCTTGCAGCAAAACATTCTGGGGGCCATGAAACTTCTGAAAATGATCCGAAATGCTGGCTGGAAACTAAATTTTTTTTTTTTAAATAAATAAATAAAAAGCTGACAGGGAAAGAATCTGAAGAATCAAGAACATTTTGTGCAATGGAAAGTAGGATGTGAAAGGTTATTGATTAAACCTGTAATGCCAATGAAGAACCTTTATTTTGCAAGAGTGTAGAACTTTTACCTTTTCACAAAATTTCTTTATATTGGAAAAAACTCTATGGATTGTCTGTGCGTATTTAATCACTTTTGACAGACAATCATTATGGCCATGTGAGCACATACGATCAGCTGGATGTGCCAGCACAGCTCTGGATGGCACTCCAGCTCTCCATGAATTATGTACGTGTTTGTTTCTGTTTTCACTCATGGACTCATATCAATGAACTCATGTCTCCGTCCCGCTTGTCTGTTGTCATGGTGTTTTATTGTTTGCTCCTCCCCCTGACCTAGTTTTACGTGTATTTAACCGGGGTGTTTTTGTGTGTCGTCACGGTCCATTTGCACTGTCAACCTGTTTGTTTTTCCACCCGTGTTCCCGTGTTTCTAGTATCTGTTTGGATTCATCGCTGCCAACCCCTGCTTTCGCCGGATTTGTGCCTTTCTCTCGCCCCACGGACTGGATTAATTGTTGTTGAATCTCGCATGGACTCTGACAACTCTCTTGCCACGCCACTGATGCTCACTATTGCCGGTAATGATCCTGTAGGCCTGTCTGTTTCTGCTCTGTGTCTTTAAATATACAGTTTGCGAATGAACAGAAGAAGGTATTTTTTACATTTCCATTTACAACCAAGAATCTTCAAAATAATATGGTCTGTTATTGGCTTATTTGGGATGGTCATGAATAATAATATTGAGCTCTGCACTGATTGGCTGTTTTACAGTGCAGCTAATTTCAATAGTTCACATTATCCTTAACAGAGTGTGTAAAAAATTAGATGACCAATCATTTTTTTCCTATTAAACTCAGATAAGACAGAGATATTACTTATAGGACCACAAAACTGTACACAGAATCTCTTGGATTACAATTTGCAACTAGACGAATGTACTGTTACTTCCTCTACTGTCAAAATTCTAGGTGTTATATTAGACAGCAACTTGTCTTTTGAAAATCATATTTCCCATGTTACAAAAACATCATTCTATCCTTCTAAGAAACATTGCTAAGCTAAGAAACATTACCTGTTTCTGATGCAGAAAAGCTAATTCATGCATTAATGACCTCTAGACTGGATCATTTTAATGTACTGATAGTTGGTCCTGAATCTTCCATAAACACAAATAGTCCAAAATGCTGCTGCTAGTGTCCTTACCAGGTCAAAAAAATATGATCACATTACTCCAATTTTGCAGTTTCTGCACTGGCTACCTAATCTAGTTCCCTTTCAGTCAGTCACTCTGAGTCACATCGGTGACCGACGAATAGGAATGTCGCTTCGAGATGTCCAATCTACTCCGCCTTAAAACACGCCAATGAAAGTGGTATACGCTGATTAACATCCATTAGCAGCCGATTGCAGTGCAAGTATAACTAGGCAGCGGATTAAGCGTTCATTAGCTTTTCGCTTCGGAGCCAAGACCTTCTATGAAGACGGTGTTCCTGAGCCTTTCTACTCACCTGACGGAGACAGGGCTGGTGTCATGGCATAACAGCGGCAGTGGTTCCTGTTGAGTGGCGAACCTGTGCGTTCTTGGACACCGCCATAACCTAGAAGCGGCGGACGGCCACAATTGTTGCCTCAAATGTCTGGGCATTGAACACGATGAGACATGTTCCTGTTGTGAAATCATTGCTCCCCTCCCGGGCCTCTAGGCACTTGTCGGCGATGCCTATAAGGCTTGCGGAGAGAGGCTGCCTTCTCCGTACACGCTATGGCGTTGTTGCAGGTCCATCAGGCCAAGGCTCTGAGGGCCCTGCACGAGGGTGGTCATGACCTGGAAGTTTTGGCGAAACTTCGTACTGCCACAGACCTCATGCTTCGTGCGACGAAGGTTGCGGTGCAGGCTCTGGGCCGTGCAATGTCCACTATAGTGGTCCAAGAGTGCCATCTGTGTCTGGCCGACATGCGTAAAGTAGACAACACCTGGTTCTTGAATGCTCCAGTGTCCCAGACCAGCCTCTTTGGCGACGCGGTGGAGACCCTGCCTAGCAGTTGCCTTGCCCAGAGGCTATCCATCACACCGGCCTCCCGCCCAGCCCGCCCAGGCCCCTGCAAAACCTGGTGGCAAATGGAAGTGCAAGAGGCCCTAGGATGGATGACCCAGGGAATGAAGGAGCTGCTCTTCGGGAGACGGTGAACACACCACTTCCTCCCCTGGAGGAAGGCCGGGCAGAGAATCTTTTGTTTTGTTTTCACAACCACAACAAACATAAACAGCATTCCTTCCTCCCAAACAGCGCATACCCAAAACCTTGACAAAAGAGCAATTTCTCTAGGTCCCCTGAGGGGGAGGACCTCTTTGTCTGTCAAGGGGGACAGCAGAAAGGGAATGCCATCTCCAATCTCTGTCTCTGCCATAGGGTTAACATCCTGTTGGAGACTCAGGGTATGTCCTTTCCATGTACAGAGCTTTTATTATTTAACTATTTCAAGGTAAATACTGATTTAAATTCTATTGCACCTTTAAAATAATAACCAAATTAATATTATAAAAAAATAATAATTAATAATATAATGCAAAAATATTATTGAAGAAAAATATACATTACATTTACATCGATTCTATATATAGTTCCATTTCAATGCTTTAGTCACTTTTGACCACAAAGCTACCAAGTGTAACCCAAAAATGAAGAAACGCAGAGAGTTAGGAACTGTTTACTAGAAGGAACCCCAAAAAAAAAAAAAAAACCTCAAACGGTTCTTTTGAGAACTGTTCAAATAATAGGCTCTTGAAGGAACCTAAAAAGGTTCTATGAAAAAATGTGTTTGGAACTTTATTTTTTAAGAGCAGCTTGTACATATGTTGCTGGACCATGATGGTCTACCAATGTATTACAGATAACTATTCATCTAGGCCATATATATAACCAGCTAATGACCATCAAAGACTAACTTTATAATTCAAGCACAGACCTATCTCTCCTCGCGTGCTCTCATCATTCAGAGAACCGAACGCAATTGCTGGCAGCAGGATGGCGATGTAGAGGAAGATGGCTGTGGTGGTGTACTTTAGCAAAGATCTGTTTGTGTCCAGAATACCTGGAGAGAGAAGCCACACAGAGAAGTCACACAGTTTTAAAAACCTCAGCTAGAGCAGCAAAGAGACTCTGTGTTAGGGAAGGTGAAGTAAACCAAAGCCTTGAGGGAAACAGAGACTTGCCATCTGTGAAGTCCGACAGGTACAATGGAAGCCTGCGGCACAGGTCTTCATAAATGCCATGACCCGCTCTGAGGAAATCTTTTACCTGGGTACGAAAGGAGATTTAGTAATGAAAAAACATGCTGATGATGTTTTATCGAATACATAAACACAGCTCATGAAATCCTAAGTGCACAAACATGTAAACCTTAAAAAAACTGTTGTAAAATACCTCAAGATGGATTTTTTTTTATTTCCAGATGCCACATTTAAAACAACTGTGCTTGAAATGTTATATCTCTTATAATGCAGTGTATAATGTAAAATCTGTTCTTAAATCTCTGAAATAATTACACCATAGAAAATGCATGAATAATTCTAGTGACGGAATACAACATACACTTATTAATAGGGAGGCTGTGAAAGTGAAAATAGAAGGTGCTTAACATAAAATTTAACATTAAATGCAGATAAACTTCAGGATAATACTCAAGTAATATATTTATTTATATTTATCATAATCAACGTATTCACAACATGCGTCAACATGCTCTGGCACATAGATATATATACACATGGATATATATGTAGACCCTTGCATATCGTGGTCCATAGAAACAGTCACTGATGAGGTCATTCAGCTCATTCACAACATCCGGTGCTTGATGCTGGCACATCTATACATAGATACCTCTGTCTGAGCTTGTGGTGTATAATAGGTAAAATAATTATATAAATACCGTTCAGTTTTGTTCATTTGTGTCTTAACACCTCAATGAATCAGTTTCGGTTGGTTTTGTCTGTTTTTTTTTTTATTTTAATTTTTTTTATTTTGTCTCGCAAAGCTTTAGAACGATTTGGTAGCCACTGACTTCCATTATATGACAGACTGCAACGGTTTGAGGTAAAAAAAATATATATTTTACTGAAGAAACAAAGTCATCTACATCTTGGATGCCCTGGGGGTAAGCAGATCATTTTAAAATGTTTGGGTGAACTAATCCTTTAATGCTAATCAAACAAAAAAACACAGTTTAAACAAAGAGTAATCAGTTTTTAATTTGGGCACTTACTACTTTTTGTACACAATACTACTGACACTGACTTGCTATTATTTACTGTATGACTTTTCAATTGTCTTTAATGATGTTTAGGAACTTTATTATTTAGGATAGTAGATTTTCATTCATCAAAGTACTTAAAGGCTTCATTAAAGAATAAAGGCTTCATTAAGGAATAAATAAAAATGAAATGCATTAATAAATAAAAATTTCATTTTTTATTCAATAATTTATCCAATCTAAGACTCAAGATATATAATATATAAGGTAATATTATGAGTATTGTGATGGTTGCACTAGTGCAGTATAATGTGAGGGTCGTGTGTGAAGAGTGCACTTCACAGCCCACAGAGAGAAGCCAACATTACGTTAACAGGCAGACTGAGAAGATAATTGGTCAGCTGAGTCATTTACATGCCCTGGGCCTCCAGACCTTGAGTGGTTTGTTGCTGTGTGGGTCGGCCTCTTCCTCCTGCGAGGGCTTCTGGATGATGGTGGAGAGCTGCTGCCTCTGAATCACCAGCTCCTGCTTAAAGTCATCCTGGGTCTTGGTTTCCAGGAGGTTCTGCCTGAACGAGATGTCCGAGAACAAGGTGGCAAACGTGCGGCCGAGCTCTACAGCTGTCTTTGTGCTTTTCTGCAGGGTATGGAAGAGGAAAATCACAATAAAGGTATGAAGGTGCTGTATGTAAGATTGACAACTAGTGGTGGAACACAGAGTTGATGCACACCAGTTACCAGACTGACAACACCAAAAGGAATGAGCGCACAGGATTAATTAATTTAAATTAAATACACTGTATTTTCTGCTAACGTGACAACCCAGCGTGCTAAATTACAATTGGGTAAACTGGCAGTGGGCGGGTTACACAAACCAAAACAGACAAACATTCTGGCCCGGAATGCACATTTTCAAATTGAAAACAATTATGCTAACATATTATTGTATTTTTATGCTTTAGTAGAGTCAAAAACATATATATATAGCACCTTTTAATAAATCTAAGATGCAAAAAAATAAAGTTGTGAAATAATTTAAATTTGCAGACAGCAGTGATAACACAAATGTGTATTCCTGTCACTTTTGGTGACGATGGCTTACTGTTCGCGGTGGAGCCAGGATGAGGATAACGTAGCGGACCTCACAGCAGTTCACACCCCAGTTCTGTGGCCGTTCCAGACGAGAAACACAGACGCAGCGTCTCTGGAGACTCTTCACGTTACAGCTGAATACAGAAGGGCACACACTTCTCATCAGACTTGATTAAATGTATAGAAATGATTAAATAGACAGATTGGCTAGGCAGATCATATTTGACATTAATTTATCTGCACCAGACAGTAACTGTGCATGCAATTTTGTGTAAAATAAGTAATTTTGTGCCCATTTAAGTTGCTACTTCCTAATATAAATAGGGTACAGAAACTTTAAATATAAACTAGCAGAAGGTTTTGAAAAACATTTTTTAGAGTTTTTATATTTTTATTTCACCAGGGATGCATCAAATATCAATAAAAACTGAAACAATATGAAAAGTATTACACTTTAGAATTCTATGGAAGCATGTTTTAAAATATAGTTTATTGCTGTGATCAAAGCTGAATTTTCAGCATACATACTCAAGTAATCATTCTGAAATGCTGATTTGCTGTGCAAGTAACATTTCTGATTATTATCAATGTTGAAAACATACTGCTTAATACTTTCACTTTGATAAAGTTTGAAATAGTTTTTTTCCTCACTTTTTATTGATTTAACCGCATCCTTGCTGATTTAATTTAAAAAAAAAAAAAAGTGCACTAACCATAAACTTGTGAACAGTAATACATCATGTTTTCCATAAATAAAGCAAAGTTTTCAACATAGATAAAAATAAAAAAATGTTTGCTGACTGAGTTAATGACATTTGTCATTACAAGAATAAATAACATCTTTAAATTCAGCCTTGGTGAGTACCTTGGTGAGTAGAAGAGAATGCTCATTAATTGTAGCTTTAATGGTACTTTGGTGGTACTTTATTGGTACTTTTTATAGTAGCACCACAAAGACTATATAAATGTATTAACATTGCACTGCATTCATGTATATTGAAGGCTTAAAATGGTCAGAAAGAGACATGGAAAGGGGTATGCTTTACTGGAAAAATAACATACATTTGCACTACATATGACTATGGTTAAAAAATAGATTTTGATGTGTTTATAAATAAATAATAAGTGCTTATTTATTGATGTTTCAGGTTTACATACAGCACACAGAGCCAGGACTGCTGGTAGCGAACTCCAGTGGCTGTCGCTGTCACTCCCTGAATGGTCTCGGTCAGATGAACTTCAATAGAGACAGAAAGAATACAGTAAAACACATTCCCTGTTTGTTTCTTTTTGTTTTTTTAAGAGTGGGTCTTCCATTAAGCTCGTCCTCTGAGGGTTTGTGCTGGATTTCTGGACTGCTAGACTATCTGACCTGTGGCCCCTGGGGCAGATGGCCGACTGCTCACCATTGGCCTCCTGTCCTCCGGCGTCTGTGAACAGAGCGCTCATGACCTCCTCCACATTGCAGCTGCCCTGGCCGTCCATGGCCACATGCTCCAGCATTCTGCGCAGCACTTTGTCCAGGGATGCTGCCCTCTCATCCAGCAGGATACTGGCCTGGGCCAAGAAGTCATCCAGATCCCGGTGAGCTCTCACCTCCTCCTGGAAATTCACCAGCTTCACATACTGCAGTTAGAAAGAAGAGGTCGCTTGGCAACGAAGACTGTTTAACAGTGATTCTTTGAATCAAGTATTTAAAGCAATTCAAATAGCATTTGCAATACATTTACACATATTTTTAAGTGAATCCACTGTCATTGCTCATATTACTAGGTATTTATTTTACGGGACCACTGAATGATTCAGAATCAGTGAATTTAATTTTGGAAGCAAAACTTGGTCCAAACAAACCAATTCATTAAAATAAAATACCTATTATTAATGGAATTGTTTGTGGCTTGAATATTGAATATACAAAGCTATAATTGAGCATATATGCTTTAAAAAAATACAACATTATATTATATTAATATAATAGTTTAAAAATACTAAGATAATTTAAAACAACTGGAATTATGATATTATTATTTTTATTAAAGTAATATTTTAACTTATTTTATATATTATTATTATTATTTATATTTTTGTTATATATATATATTTTAAATAAAAAAAAATCAGTTTTTGTGATTTTTTCTTATTTTTCTTCTGCTCCCCAAAGCTGTTTATTTGACCAAAAATACAGTGAAAATTTTCAGTAACAATGCTGAAAATTCAGCATTAACATAATAAATAGCTGAAATTTGAAAATGTATTTAACAGAAAGCTATTTTAAATTGTAATATTATTACACATTATTGTATTATTGCATTCAACCTTGATGAGAATATAATACTCCTTTTTAAAAAATGACGTGTAATATTTATATTTATTTAATCTCATAACTTCAGACCATAAAAAGGAGAGAAATGCATGACTGAGACAGCCCAGCCATAAATACATCAATTAAACAAATGATGTAAATGATGAAAGAGCCTTATTAAGAAAGGCTTACTCTTCTTGATGTATGCAGAAGGCCAAATCCTGAAGCATCATCGTCTATTCATGGAAGGAAAAATGATAAATTGTTAAAACTCTTGTGCTGTTACATGGATGCATGAGTTTGAAGGACAGCCCACTGAGCCAGGTCTCCCAGAAGATGTGTTTTCCTTCATTATCTCTAAGCCCTGAACTTTCAGTATTATGTCTCGCTGGTTATAAATAGTCAAAGAGTCTCCAAATCTACAGCACAGACACGTCAGAAGTGCACTGTGGTCCCTGAACCCTGACATTACAGTCACTTAGGAATAAGACCTGGCACAGCCTGCTTCCCCAGTGCCATAAACACATCAGCCCAAATATGAAAACAATACTGATTATTTTTAAGGCCCGAAGTGAACACAGAGAATTTGTGAAGAGGCAGAGCTGCTGCAGATGAATCCGTCGACACCTCGGGCAACAATCACAATAATTTTTTTGGAGATTTTTGAAGCACTCTCAAAGAGAATTTCATCTGAGCCACCCACACACACACACACACACAGATCCGAAGGAGCGCTCTGACCTGAGATGCTCGGCTGAACGCTCGTCTCGTAGTGACTTCTGTCCACCAGGACGTTGAGAGCGTCTCGTTTCCTTTGGCTTTCTTCTCCGCTGTCCTCTGTTTCTCGCAGCTCTGAGACATCAACATGTCACAATAGAGCTCCTTAAGTAGTCCTTTCTTAGCTTTAAGATGATTATTATAATCTCATTTCCCTGTCTAACTGGGTCTGACGTGACCTTTTGCAGCTGGCAGATGAAATATAGCATTTGTATACGGAGGCTGAGAGGTGTTCACTTCCTGTTCGATGAATCATGCTGTATCCATCTCAAGCGTAGAGATATTTATTTAACGCTATTTATGGTGTGACTGCAGATGCATCCCCCTCAAAAAAATATATGCACCATCTGTTAAAGCTACACAATGCACCCATGGCCTCATAAAAAAACTGCCCCAAACCAGGCACATGAAGCAATATAACCATACCCGTCCCAATAAATTCTTTTTGTGCATGGAGGAGTGTAATCATGAGCTAAACTACATGAAGAGTACACCCAGGCTGCAGCTGTTGGGTGATGCTGTGAAGTCTGTTTACTCGGTTTTGATGCTATTTACTGTGCGTTACGGTGAATTTGAGCTGGTTATGTTTAATAAATTCAAGACATTTCCTCTTACAGTCGGATCTCAGCCTTCATAAACCTGTTTCGTTTGTATGCCAGTTAAAGGAAAGCTTGCTAACTGAACCTGGCATGGTAAATCTTATTTAAATAATGTTTAGTTCTCACCCATTCTTTGGAACAGGTGGCCATTTCTCGTCTGCCCTGGTGATGAAGTGTCTGTGGAAGAGGCAGGTCTGAACGGATCAACTGAACATTGTCATGCAAATGCATTTCTACATATATTTCAAGGTGTGCCAAGATGCTATCATGGTTTTACAATTTCACAAAAGCTTTCAAGAATATGTCATAGCTATATTTAAATTATAAAAATCAAAGGAAAAATTATTATTTAAGTCAGAATGGAACGGGAATTATAATGGTTCTATCTTGCTATTCGTCCATCATGAGTGACAGGTTACAGGATGTTGCTAATGAATAAGAAAAAAAATTAAATAAAATAAAAAAAAAATTATTATGTATATATATTAATCATTTATAATAAACACTGGAATGCTACTTAAGTTTTTTTGCTCCAAGTTCGTAAATATGGTGATGCAGAATAAAGCGTTAATATGTTCTTTATAAGGACTAATAAAGAGCAAGTTGTCACGCCCCAGGCGTGCTATCTAGTCTCGTGTTTATGTATTCTGTTTTAGTCCACGTGATCTGTGTTTGTTTTCC
>JAUCNO010000152.1:17908435-17922384 GCA_032353835.1 Enteromius viviparus
CTTTCTTTTCTGATGGTCACCATTGTTGTGATTCTAACGCTTAGTTCCCATGGAGACACATGAGATGGGTGGAGACAAGAGTACACAGGTGACAGATCATACATGGAATGAAAAACAGACACAGTACAATAGGAGACTGGAGTGCCATTCAATCTTCACTGGCACATCCAGCTGATCATAACAGTAACCCTTTACGTCTGTTTGTCTTTTTAATCACCTAAAATGCATAAAAAAAGCGTATCTCTTAGAATCGCTCAAACTGTCAGTCAAACTTCACAACTCCGCCCCCTAAGCACTGTAAACTTACTGTACGTTTAAGCACATCAGTCAGAGTCATAGAGCAGATGCAAATGAACATATTTGTCTTGTAACAGTAAAATGTCTTGTTTAAATAAGTGCAACCTTGTCTTTATGACACAAATACTATGTCTGTAAAGGTTCATATAATGCATCACCACAGCGGTGTGATGTCATGGTTTTAATGGACAAATTACACATATTCGCTTGTTAAAAACCCACGCTGTAACTGCATTTGAGTTTGAAACCAAACACTAAATTTCTATTTTGATTTTATGGGTATCTGCTGAATGTGCTGATGCATGTAAAATAAATAATGTAATTTATAAACATTTCATTATTGTCACGGTTCCTTGCAGACTCAGGAAGGGGAAGACAGGACAGGTAATTTCTATATGCAGTTTAATAAGTAACCTCACAGACTACAGGCAAGCAACAGGAACTCAAAGCAACGTTAATTATCAGACAAACGTAAGACCTACTAAACAGGCTTTTAAACAGGACAACATTAGGGAGAAATCAGGACTGGTGAGGAACAAAGGTGGGATGGATGACTAATTAACTAAACAAGAACAGGAACCTGACCAAATAAGGAAAAACAGGAAGAAAACGTAAGCAAAACAAAACCATAAAACACTCAAGCAAAGACATAAGGCGTTACAATCATATTATAAAGCCTATGGTCACACAGCATGGTAGGGTAAAGTTTATTATGCTTTTATATAATGCATGTGTTTGGCAGATAAAAAAAAAAAAAAAAAAAAGTAGTGTACTCCCCGCTCGTCTTCACATATATAAACATGGTTTACTACTGTAATAATGTTGTATTAAATAAAATAAAAAAATAAATTAAAAACAACTTTACACAAGGAGAATGAAGAAAAAATAATGACCAAAGAATGACCAAAAAAAAAAAAAAAGTTACATTTAATCTTGTCAAGATTAACAAACAGACTGGTATATATATAGGTGGTGCTGATTAAATCATTGAACCTAATTCGGAACAGCTGTGAAGGAGAGGTGCATTCTGGGGAATGGAGTCCAGGTATGAAAACAGTACATAGAAAGCTGGAGTGCCAAACAGTCTTTAGCTGGCAGCTCCAGCTGGGCGTGACATATAAACTGTTAATGCCATACTTTTCTGCATTTCTTCTAACATTCATGTTACTTTTGGCTGTTTCTCTTGTTGTTTTTTAATAAATATCACCCTGCAGCCTGGTTGCCCAATGAAGCTAAGCAGGGTTGAGCCTGGTCAGTACCTGGATGGGAGACCTCCTGGGAAAAGTTGCTGTTGGTAGAGGTGTTAGAGAGGCCAGCAGGGGTCCTAATGCCCCAGTATAGTGACAGGGACACTATACTGTCAAAAGAGCACCGTCTTTCGGATGAGACGTTAAACCGAGGTCCTGACTCTTTGTGGTCATTAAAAATCCCATGACACTCATTGTAAAGAGTAGGGGTGTCCTGGACAAATTCCCAGTGGCCCTTGTCTATCATGGCCTCCCAATAATCCCTATCCATTGATTGGCTGAAAGCACTATATAAATGCAAATAATTAATAATTATTATTAATTATAATTTGTATACACATATAATAACAACACAACTTTGTGTATTTTCGAAAATGAAGAAAACATACAGGATGAGCAATGAGTTACTAAAATGAAACTGAAACTCACCGAAAACTCTGCACAGCGACATGAGAGTTATATATGTAGAAAGTTTGATATGTCTACTATTACACTAAGACAGTCTAATCGAAAACAAATATTTTGTGATAAAGTAATTCACATGAAACCAGTGCGATCTCCAGTCTTTCGCGTCTCCCTCATTATCTTTTAATGCGACCCCGCCCCCCCCGCTGCGCGAACAATAGATATGATAATCATCCACGCAGAGCACGCCGCATGTAAACACCCACATCAACACAAACAAAGCAGCGAGAGTTTACCTGAAGTTCATCCCAGATACTGTACGCTTTGTGCTGCGAGGAATAAGACTGAATTCACTTCAGAAAAAGATGCGCTATAAGAAATAAATACTCAAGGAGACGCGCTCAGAGGAATACATACGAGCTTTTAGCCACAAAACATGTTTTAAAACACTATATTGTTTTCTCTGAAAAAGTAAGTGGATGATTTTCAAATCATTGTGAAGTAAATATTCTAGCCTAATACACTGGTTACTCAAAAGTATTGTGCAGGACTATTAAGTATGAGTTAAATGGCCTTACTTCAGCTAGTTTTATTTTCACAAAAGTTACTTACCACGCATAATATTTTTTTCCTAAAAAATGCAAACATGTAAATTCATTTTAGACACATATTATTGTAGAGCAGTTTGTGCTGATTACAAGAAAAATAAAGGTTGGTCAATACTATATTCTAAGTAGCTAAAAAAAGCTCAAATATCAATATGAATAATAATGCATTTTATTTAAAGGTGCCTTTCTGAACACCTAAGGACACCTCACAGCAAACAACCAATACAATAGTAACAGTAAAAATTACATTATAAAATTTACAACATAAGAACATTCATTACACGTCAAAATAAAAAAAGCTTCAATTCAAATGTAAGCCTAAGTAAAAAAGACGGGATTTAAAAATATGAAGACTGTCACTGTTCCATAGTGTCCAATGTTCCATTGGGGGGAGTGAATTCCACAACCGAGGTGCCACAAAACTAAAAGAAATAGATTGAATTGATCTAAGAGATCAAGAAGGAGTGTAAATGTTTAAAAGATCGGTGAGATACGGAGAAGCCAAACTATATAGAGCCTAAATGTGAGAAGCAAAATTTTAAAATCAATATGGTACTTAACTGGGAGCCAGTGTAATCAGAGTCTGACTTGGTAGCTTGCGGTCTTGTCTTTACTAAGCAAAGAACGAAGATGGTAGGGAGAGGAAGTTAGCTGTATATTAAGGGCAGGGACCCATTCACTGCAGATTATCTATTGGTGAGCAAGTGATGCTACATTTCTCCAAATCTAATGAAGAAACAAACACATCTAGATCTCATATGGCCTGAGCACATTTTTAGCTTATTGTAATTTTTGGGGTGAACTATTTTTTTAATGACAGCAGCACAGGAATGGGAATGGTACAAATCTTGGTGATCATGTTCTGCAGCATGATTTGAAAATGATGCAAATGAGTGTCAATTTTACCTGATTTGTGATTTAGACATTGTGTGCATTCTGAAACTATTCCATGTACCCAGCCAAAATGATCATTTGTTGACAGAGTCCTGCTGTAACGTTACATGTCTGTTTAGTTCTGTTTAAGTCTATGTTTTGCTTTCTTGATTTAGCTTCGTTTTCATGTGTTTCTGTTTTGGTTTCATTTTTGTATTTCTTTCCTGTTTGCCCATATTTGGTTGTTCCTGTGTTTATGTCATGATTAGTTCATTTATCTACACCTGTGTCTCCCCAGCTGTCGCCCCTTTAGTTCATTAGCCCCTGTGTTTAAATGCCATGTCTTTTCAGTTCAGTGTTCTCGGTTATTAATGTTATTTAGTGTCTGTTTCGAAAATGTTCTAGCTATCTGTATTTCTGCCCGTTGGAGATTAAAAAATATTGGATGTATTGGAGCTTTTGTGTCGGCCTTCCCGATTCAACACAAGCAGACCGTTACAGAACCATCGACAAAAAACAACATCATGACGTGGGCAGATGAGATGCCAGAACCTGCACACGAGCTGGCTGCACAAGAGATTGCACCTGAGCGCGCAACGCCTTCGCCTGCACCTGAGCGCGCTGCACCCGAGCGCACTGTGCAAGAGACTGCACCTGCACCTTCGCCTGAGCGCGCAACGCCAGAGTCTGCTGCGCACCCCGTATGCCCTCCTGATGACGCACCCCCCTGTGTGCCAGCCGGAGGCTTTAGGGCGCTCACCCCCCCTCCCCGGTTCTTTTTTGTTTTTTTACGCTGCGAGGTCGAGTATTTTTAGGTTTATCATCCAGTCATACACGTCCCAGTCCAGTGCAGTGTGCATATGTATATATTTCAGCAGATGGAAGAGCATAGAGTAACACAAAAAGCCATTTCATTACACTGATTCAAAAGAACAGGACCCAAAATACATTAACCCACAGTTTCACAGAAAAGGCTTAAGCTAGTCCCAGATTAAATTGCATGTTTGAGCTGTCTCAAATGAACGTGTCTTGCTCTACATATCATTTTTGTATAAGTTGCTTAAATATCTTAATTTAACTAATGCCTAGTCCTGCCTTAAGCTAAGCCCCGTTTGTGAAACGGGCCACAGTGTAGAGGATTTAAGCTATAAGCTTTCATTCAAAGTGACTCCAAAGAAAATGTTTTTATAAAGCATATTTTATAGCCACTATATATCCTGCATGTCAGTTCTTTATCATTTTTATTTATTTGTAACAGGGTAAAGGTGAGACTCTAGGCTGTCGTCATCACAAGTCGTCTATCTCAGTAACCATAAAGTACTTCATTTGATATTGCTGTGTTACCTTTTCACTTTTAATATTATTTTGTTTCATAACTGTTTTAAACTTAGCTGGAAAGCCTGCATTAATTATTTAATGGGATGTTTGATTGTAACTTACCCCATACAGCATACTAATGTAATAACAGTTTAAAAAATAAACCCATCTTGAGAAGTATTCACTGAAGTAAAACACGTAGTAGCTAGCTCCAGCCTCCCAATACAATCATCAAAAATCATCAGTATGTTTCATTTTCACCCAACGCTTTGGGTTAAGATAAAAAAATTAAATAAAAAAAAAAACAGGATGGCTTTGACATCTGAACTCTGACTTTTACTCTGATTCCTAGAAACAACTAATTACAAATGTATGTATACTCAGAAATGTATTCCCTTTAATATAAAATTTTTGGTTTGCAAATTAGCTAAAAACAATTTCTTAGCTGTAAATACAAAAATTTATACTATTCTGGACGCAAGCCAACTAAATTACTTTCTCTGGTCCGGTAATTGCCATACCTGTAAGAAATGCATTTATTCATTATGCATTGAGGAAGATGGAGTTATTAAAGCACCTTCACAAAAAGATGTGATTACCACAGTGCTATGTTTCTCAGAACAACAGCATAATGGCAAACATTTTTAAAAGCACCTGTCAGTGTGGTACAGATATAATACAGTTATAGTAATGCTTTTACAGCTTTCTTCTGTTTGCCTTCTCTAAGGATTTTTGGTAATTATACTGGATTTAATTTCAACTGTTGTATTTATTTTGAACCAATCAGATTATTTTGGGTTGCTTGGCTGTTTTCAAAAAACCTTCAAAATATGCTCTCTGTTATAATTATTCATATGACGTAGAGAAAATGCAATGTGTTCTCCCAGCATTATGAGGAAACTGTGTTTTACGAGTGTTTTATTGTTGTGTGATCCTCCTTTACGAGGGTGAAGTTGTTCTTTGGCCACAGTTTTGTCTCCTTGTGGAAAGGTAAGTAGGGTTTTTACTTTTTTCTTTCATTTATTAGTTATACCATTCATCAGTTAAAGAGCCATATTGTTGTTAAGATGTTCATTAACAACAATATAGCAAATATATTTGATGGTGGACTGTTTCTTAATTGTTATTTTATTTTGTGTCTTTTAAATCGCATGCAGCAGAGCATTTTTTTTTTGTAAACTGAATTGTTTTTGAGCTTTGAGTATTTTGTGTTTTTATTCTTTCACTAAAAACTTTTCTTTTACAAAAAAAAAAACTTTATTGTAAATAAACAGTACATTTTACAGTATATAACTTTATACAAAAGCATGTAGACCAGTAAATTAAACAATGCACACTGCTTACTGTTTACTTTAACATATACTGAGAACCGCCATAATGACACAGGTAGTTAAAGAGAATGTCATGTAAAGAGTCAAAGTTCATTACAAGTAGTGATAAATGCTAATACACGGGTGTATGAATCATTCACGGAAACACAAAGCACTATTATAGTAACAGCACTTGCAAATGTCAGTTCACGGATTCTGATCCTCCTTTATAAGGGTGGAGTTGTTCTTTTGCCACAGTTCTGTCTCCTTGTTGAAAGGTTAGAAGGGTTTTTGCTGTTCTCTTTCACTTATTAGTTCTACAGGCCATTCATTCCAGTTAAAGAGCCATATTGTTGTTAAGATGTTCATTACCAATATAGTAATATATTTTATGGATGGTTTCTTAATTGTAATTTTATTTTGTGCTTTATAAACTGCATATGGCAGAACATATTTTTTTGTAAACTGAATTGTTGAAACACAAAACACTATTATGGTAACACACGACACTTGCAAATGTGAAGTATTAAACAGGGAATTCTGTGAATATCAGTTCACAGATTCTGACTGGAAATTACATGTACAGTATGGTATCTTTCTAAATGCTTGCCTGTGCAAAGCCTCTCTAGATAATGCGTTAGAGCAGTGGTGAATAACTAGGAGGCCTCAGCAAACTATTTTAACTTATTTTAATTTAGTAATTTACTTATTTTACTTAAAAATAATTTTGAAAATGTAAACATAACTTCAAACACTCAACAGGTTATTTATTTAAACTTATTGGAATCAGCAGTTGACATTGTTTAGGATCTAAATTATTTATTAATTTGTTTTTTGCCATTCATCACCAGGTAACTCCATCGGAAAGTAATAGCACACCTATGGTCAACAAGATCCTCATTTTGTTGTATCATCTTAATTCAGATATAAAGCCTAAATAGTAAAGGACAAGATGTGTTTAAAGATTTGTTTAAAGCTGGACTTCTTTAATTGCCTTTGCAATAAACGCAATGGCCGCCACAGCCACACAAAGACGAACAGTAGCTCCACAGCATCAGGGGAGCCCCCTGTACACACACTAACCTCACAGACAAACCCGAGACATGAGCAGCAGAGCAAACAAGACTGCAAGACGACTCAATCCAAACAAAGACAGACTGAAGTTATCCCAAAGGAAGATGCTGTTGTGCTTAAAGAGTGGAGTTTTAAGACCAGTATTTCATCAGTCACTGATGGCAAAACAGGTCAAATGACAGCAAGACCTCAATCAGTCAATGCAAAAGAGCTAACCAAGAGTTCTGTGTCTGAAAAGGGGATAGTGATGGATAGTGATGAACAGAGGTCACTGGATAAACACAGAGAAAGTCAAGAAAATGGTACTAATAGATTGAAGAGGAAGAACACAATGACCCAAGAGGATGACTCAAGGAAATCATTAACCACTTCCTCAATCAAACTAGAATTAAACAGGCCCAAAAGAAAACTGAAAAAAGACCTAATACCGAACCTTGAGGTTTTTCACAAGATTGACACACATGCAATCAATGCTGGAAGAGAGGTGAGAGAGATCAGATGTCTTACGAGAGTGTTTTTGTTTTTGGAGGAGCTTGATATGTGTTTATTTTGGGTTTCTAATTTGCAGCTCAGAATCAAGAAGGTCTTTTCGGTGCGAGCAATCACCCAGACAATCACAGAGGGGGCCAGCAATGATTTAGACAAACTGCGTGCCATCTGGATCTGGCTTTGTCACAACATTGGTCAGTTTCTGTCTTTCTCTCACACACATGGCCATGGGAACTAGTGGTGCAGGGCTGCAGCACCCCACTGCACCACAGGGTTCTGAGATTTTCCTTTTGCCCAAAAGGAAAGGTTCTTCAGATGTTTAAGCTTCTTTGTGGAAACATTTACACAAAAAGGTTCTTCCATGGCATCGTTAACCACCTTGTTATTTAAGAGTGTAGTGTGGTTGTATTTTTCTTGTGCGCCTCGCAGCACTTATCCCTACATCTCCCCCTCACACAGAGAATTCACGCAATATTTACATTCCGTCTTGTATAAACCATTCACATCTTTGTCCTTTTTATGAGCTATTTTCCAAATCTTTCTTGCTTCTGAAGATGGCCAAATTTAATAAACACTGCTTTTTAACTATGCTGTAGTCTCAGGTCAATTGCGCTCAAACCACTGTAGTCTAATCTGTAGCCTAATGTAATCTTACGCACAACATAACACTTTTTCTGTGGATATTTCTGCATTACCTATATGAATATTAAAATACCCTAAAATAGCAAATGCTGAAAATTTTGCAACACTAACTGTAAGTGCATGATGTCTTATTCTTAGAAAATATTGGTATCTTCTGTTGATTTAGGTTGAAGTGCAGAAATATTGGTAACACTGGTAACAATTTCTGTGTTTTCTTTACAGAGTATGATGTTAGGGGCTTTCTGGGGTACTCTAAGATGGTTTTTTCTGCAGAGGAGGTCATTCTGACTGGACGAGCTGTGTGTTCTGGTTACTCCAATGTCTGTTTACAGATGTGCAGGTAATCCAAGCAATTTTTCCAAAAGAGTCTGGTAATTCTGAACCATTTACACAAATTATTGCAATAAATAACTAAATATCAAACAGAATGGCAAGATAGAAAGATAGTACAAATAGTCAGATTACAAATATTTATAATGTAACATTTACATTTGTAAAAACAATACAATTACAAGTATACTTAATTTTAATAAATTGTAATCAGGTCCCAGTCCTGCTTTGAACAGATTAAATCTGATTATAAATTTGTAAAGTCATTGTTTTGTAATTGTAATGATTGAGACTCGGAGAGACGGTAGAATCCATGTAGAAGGCAATTCCAAGAGAGTAGTCAGAAAACGAAGCAGGAGGTCAGGTCGATAAAGAGTCCAAGGGAAAAGACGAGAGCGATAAATGAGGGCAGGCGAGGGTCAGAAACAGGGAATCAGAGTAATACAATAAACACAGGGAAAAACGCTTTCAGAGGTGGTGAGAACACGCATGATCAGCAACCAGACAGACAAATAAACCAGTACTTATACAGGTTGAGAGGATGATTGAATGATTGAATGATGAACCTAACAAGCAGCAGCTGTGATGGAGAGAGGCATGCTGGTAAATGGAGTCCAGGAGAAACAGACATGAAACACAGAGTTAATTGAGAGCTGGAGTGCCAATAGAAGTCTTTGACTGGCAGCTCCAGCTGGGTGTGACAGTAATACATAAGTAATTTGTAAGACACTTTGGATAAAAGTGTCTGCTAAATAAAAAAATGTAAGTTTTTTTTTTTTTTTTCAAAACAGTAACAAAAGAAAGTCACCAGCATTATTTGATTGCCATTTGCGAATAAAAAACAATAATTTCTGTGCTCTACAATTGTCTATAGTTTTTTCCATTTTTTTATGATGGAAATCATTTTCTTTAGGGCTCCATAAGTACAGAGACACACCGGAGATTATTAAAGAGTTTAGCAAAAAGTCAGTATAAAATAGAATCAGTTGCATGATTATGTGGAAATGGACATAAAAAGAAAGTTCATAAAAACAGCAGCGAGGAAAAATTATACTGAGAGTGAAGATTCATTTAAAAAGGAGAAATTAAATCAATTAATAAAAAAAAAGAGAGAGATATACAGATGAAATCAATGTAAAATTAGGCAATCAAATAAGAATATCCTAAATTAACGAGACTTACAATTAAGGATGATATAAAAAAAGGAGGTTACTAAATGCAAGGTAAACAGGTAAACATACAGGTAAATGTGATGTTTTTGGGAAGACAGGATTAAAAGAAGAAATTTGTGTAAACTTTACATTTATGGTTGATATTTGGCTGGGTAAACAAATTGAATGGATAATGGCCAATTGCTCCTAAAGCTGAAATGGAAGATTTGTTCAAGAAAATTGTGATGTAAGTGCCAAATGTAGGGGACTCTGTCTAATACACATACTGAACTAAAGAACTGTACTCTTTTTCCAGTCACACTGAATTTTTATAATATGGTTACTTGATCTGTTTTGTCAGGGAAGCTGGCATTGAGTGCAGAGAGGTGTCTGGCTATAGTAAAGGTGTTGGTTACGAGTACGGTCATAGTTTCCAGAATGCTAAAACTGACCATAGCTGGAATGCAGTGTGTGTTGATGGACAGTGGTACCTGCTGGATGCCTGTTGGGGAGCTGGAAGTATAGACCAAGACAAGGAAGCCTTTATAAAGAAGTAAGACTGGACTACAAAACAGATCACTGTTACTGTATATTATTATGCACAATATAATGTACATAAATTAAGTAAAACTTACATTTTGAAAATTACTAAAACTTTAGGTATAAAGAGTTCTACTTCTTAACTGACCCTGAGAACTTCATCAACGATCACTATCCTGAAGCAAAGGAGTGGCAGCTGTTGGAAAGCCCCATTAAAATTGAGGAGTTTGAGAAGATGGTGCACAAAGGTCCTGCCTTCTACATACTAAACTTAACTCTCATTCACCCAAAACACTTCCTTATAGTTACAGGTAAATCAAGTTTAAACCACACGTTGTTTTATTAGAAATGCAATTTTGTTTTGCTCTTAGAACTCATATTCTATACTATATGCACCTGAATAAAAACTTCAGCAGTACAAATAAGATCATTATAAAAAAACAACATCAATTACATCTCTAATATATTCTTGAATAAAATACTAGATGACTTTCATGTCATTGATTCATTAATTGATGTACCGCTGTGAATAATTGACACCTTTTCCATCTGCATGTCCCAGAGAATGGCGAGGCAACAGTATCGATGAGTTTCCCTCAGCTCGTCGATTTCACCTATGGGATTTCCCAGCTCAGTGGCAAAAAACGACAAGAGTTAAGCAAGTCCATGGGTTTTTTCACCAGCACACAACACAGCATGAAGCTACGTCTGATTCCCCCAAAGCCTGGCATGTATGAGGTCGAGCTTTTTGCTAGAGCTGGAAACACACCCGGAACATTCAACTGGATCTGCTCCTTCCAGGTAAAATGTCCATCACCCAAGACCTCAGAAGAGCTGCCCGAGAATCCCCACATTTGCTGGGGCCTGCAGCCAAAAGCTATTAGTTTAGGACTCGAGCCTTGCAATATTGGGAATGACATTATTTCACTAGAGTCTGGATCTTTTAGGATAGTCTTAAAGACTACAAGACCACTTATGGTGTTGGGTAAACTGAGCCACAAGAACCTACATAATACTTTAGCAAAGAAATGCGTGGCCATTCAGACTGAGCCTGACCAAATTACATGTACCGTCCTCTGTCCTTACTATGGTTTCTACCATCTGTCTGTGTTTGTAAATGACTGGACAAATGAAGCAGTCAGCTTACACAATGCAGGCAACTTTCTTCTTTACTGCACAGCTGGTGTCGTAAACCTGAATGAGCTTTTCCCCAGTGAGCTCAGCAGTATCTGCGGTCCTGGTATCAAGACTCTGGAGGCCGGTCTCTTTGAGTTTAGCCATACAGAACCATTGGTTGACACACAGCAAGGAAAGTGTGACATTACCTTCCAAAACCGTCAAGACATAGATCTGTCCTGCAAATTAACCAAAGAACAGGGTGATCAATCAGCAAGTCCAACCACCCTTTCAAACCATGTCCTCTTTACTTATAATGGGAGCGAAGTTACCATAAGCATCAACCTACCTGAGTCCGGAATCTACAAGCTCAGCCTCTATGGAAAAACATCATTAAGTCAAGAATACGCCCTGCTGTGTGATTACATCCTGAAGAACACCTCTGTCAACAAGTGTCCTCCATTTCCACGCATGTACGGATCTTGGGAGAAGGGCAGTGTGCTGTTTGAACCTCGCACTGGGCGGCTAGATGCCTCATCCTTGGTGACATTTCGTGTAAAAGTCCCAGGGGCCCGAAAAGTGAGTGTGAAAGGAGATAACAGTATGGATCTCCAGCTCAGTAAAAGTGGGGTTTGGGAAGGGAAGGTGTTTACAGGCAGAGGACCAGAGCTCCACCTTATGGCCAGCCTGAGCGATGCCCCCAATAATACGATGATGTTCCTGATGACCTTCAGCGTGGTGGAACCAAAACATGAGAAAGGATCTATGCATTAATACCAAATCTAGGCTGTCAAGAAGCCCTATTGTGCCAAATGGCACACTACACACTTCGCACCATGTAATCTACCATCTGGGGTATTTATTTTATGATGGTTATTCTTTAAGTTTAGAGTCTGATAGAGCCTTCTCTCAGCTACGTAATTAAAGGTGCAAGAATGAAATGCATGAAGTTCGTAATATTACTCACTTCATTTTTTTTTTTTCAGTTAATTAAGTGCATCATCGTTTTTAAAGTATACCTTATCTTTTTGAAGTTTCCTGTGTGAACACACTATTTATGATATTAACTGGTTTTGACTAATGGATAATTAACCATGATTGAAGATGGGAAAAATTTTGCATCTGTGATAATATCATACTTGTTGTTTAAGCAATATGCCATTATGGAGACATTATAGCCCGGTTTCACAAACGGGACTTAGCTTAAGCCAGAACTAGGCATAAGTTAAATTAAGATATGTAAGCAACTTTTACAAAAATGCCTTATAAGAAAATATTACAGGTGTGCATCTTAACACAAAACAATGACACTGATATGAAGATATGTCAGAGCAAGATATTTTAAGTTGTTTTTCAAACCCAAAAAAAATCTCCAATCAAAGCGGGAACAGAACCTTTGTGCCTTCTTAGAGTAACACTACAGTGTTTAATTCCTGAATGCATCTTATGAACAAATAATTTGAGTGAATGATTCAATTATTTTTTATAAAGGCAGTCTCTTGATCCGTTTTGAAATGAATCAGTCATTTTGAATGAATTGTATGAATTAATGATTCAGTGAATTACTCATGAAGACAGGAACTTATCACTGAATTATCAACTTTTTTTTTTTCCTTGTCAATATTGTACACCCCTAACTAGAAAATTATTTATGTAACTTCTTATATCTTGTTTCTTTAAAAAAAAAGCACATTGAAAAATACTTTTTATGTCAATAGTAGAAGAAGATTCAAACTATGTGAACAATCATAACTATGAAAAAGTAATAAAATAAAATATCAAATAATAACTGATTTTATTATTTTACATTGCTATACTGTAAATGCTACTACTTGGGATATTTTGAGCAAATAAAAAGATATGTATTTAAGAATTCTGTTGGAACAAATACATAACTGACTGAATTCAGTGTAAATGCATATTTAAGTAGACACAGCTGAACAAAGTGGAGCTTTATTCAGTAGACATATGTGATTGCACTCCTGTTGCCTTCAGGAAGCTTCTGCTTTGGAAAGTCATTACTACAAATGGTATAATTTCATTTCTAAATAATATGCAATATGAATGAAAATTTTTGCATGATATTTAGCGGTTAATCTATTTGCACAAGGCCAAACAACCTAGTTAACTTTAATTCATGAATTAATAACATGGAAGAGGCATATTTAAATCATTATGAAATGTGTTTTAATATGTGTTTTTATTGAATGTATTTTTGAGTAGCATAATAGATACTAGAAAAATAATATTACATCACTGAACCTTGAAGTCACATGCATTCCACTGTTCACTCTTCAACTTGTTGCCTGGATACTTTCAAGGTTGTTGCACTTACAAGAAGCTATAAAATAAAAGAATGCTAACTTAGACCTTAGTAAGAATCAAAAAGCTTGTGTGACTCTTTGTAAGAACAGTGCTGCATCCCACATTAATGAAATACTTGAACTACACTCTTAAAAAAAAGGGTTCCTCAAGGTTCTATATAGAACCCTGGGGTTCAGTACTTGGCCAATAGAACCTTTTACCAAAAAAATGGTTCTATGTAGAACC